>JAEIIJ010017074.1:0-17953 GCA_018904815.1 Drosophila ogumai | reverse complement strand
GGGGGGGGAAGGTGAAGGGGAATGGTACGAGAGGCAACCTGGCAAAATAAAAGTTAGCGTAAATTATGCGCCAACGTGCGCGCGGCCCTAATAAAAGTAGAAAGAGCAGCAAAGTAAAAACAAAGCCACTGGGATACCGATCCCGATTGAAAGCCGTATATATAGATGTATATACACGGTGCATCGAACCCAGGGACGATGCGATGTAGCAGTACCAACCTGGTGGCTGCTCCTCCTTCTCCTTCTCCTTCTTCAACTGTAGTTGTTGTGGCTTCTGATGCCGCTCTTGCGCCGGGTTATGCTTTCTAATCCACGCACGTTTTGCTTTTAATATTTATTTTGCGCTTTTTCACACTTTGCACACTGAGACACCGCACACTCGCAGCAGCTCGCACTTGCCACAGGACTTCAAAGGATAATCGGGAGGGCAGGCAGTTGCTGAGCGCTCAAGTCCTGGGGCTCTGATTATCGATGCCCCCCGACAGCGGATGGGTTTTTGTTATGCACGGCGAGCACCGAGCACAGTTCATCAATGCAAATTGCCACTGGGAACCGCGACCGCGTTATCGGTCGTCGGAATTGACTTTATGGGGTTATCATTCACTGACTTCGGTATCTCCTGTTTATAGCTTCTCAAGCTCGACTCAATTGTATTATGACTTGGTAGTGACTCGTTCTGGTCAAGTGTGGTTTAATTATTGTTGTTGTTTACTTCTGGGCCATGCCAGGTCTGTCCCACTGGGCGCGATGATAACACCGTCACACTAACCGACCCGCACGAAAGACGTTTTCCAACTGATTCGTACTCCAATTCGCAGCGGAACGAGGCGCCTCGTCCAGCCGAAGGAGAGTTCGGCTTCAGCCGAAACCTGGACCGAAGTCCAGGCCGGTTCGGTTGGAATCCACAGGCCTCGGCTGGCTGTGGATGCTGATGTGCCAAGTCCAAAGCGTTCCGTTCCCCGCTGATAAGAGGCTGCTGCTCTGCTGCTGCGTTTTTTGGTCCGCGCGCATTGACAACAATTTATTTTTTGCACGTTGCTCGCATTTAAATGTTTTTGCTTATTGTCTGCGGAGGGATGGTGCTGGCACCACTTTTTTAATCACTTAAAAATGTATGTGCCACGGGTTTTTGTTTCTTTTTCTGCGAGTGTGTGCGTCTTTTTCGACACGTGCGTGTCAAAACGCCAGCAAAGGGTTAAACGTCAAAAGAGGAGACAGGAGCGGGAGCGGAGCGAAGCAATTTGTTGCCAAGTTTATTACAGTGACAAACGGGCCGGGAGCCAGCCAGGTCCGAACTGCACGCGCTAAAGACGTCACGCAGCGATATGCAATGCCAAAGTTAATGGCTATAATCCCGAACGAGTTGGACAAGTCAGCCGGGCCACCGAGCAGCCGTTTCTTTTTACGAGTGCGTAATAAGAAGGCGTGCGACGTGCTGAAAGGACGTGATCTCACGTCTTCTCCTGGCTCCCGCCAAAATCCAGGCGTTTTAAAATTAAGCACGACCCATATCCTAATCCTGGCCAAATTAAAAACACTATCCGAGAGAGAAAGTAGGTCTCTTTGGCGAGAGAGAGAGCGAAGAGTGTGTTCCGGATGAAAAACAGGACTAGGTTAGTGGGCCAGCTTAAGGCCAACTTAAGCCAGCAATTAAAATTGAGCAGGAACGGGGCTTGTTGACTGTCAGGACGAGTGCACTTAGCACCTTAAACCTCACACCTTCAACCTCTCACCTTGCACTTGACTCCCTAGTCCTCCTTGCAATTTGACACTTCGGTGTCTATCCCCAGCCAGAGCTAGACTTTCGCTAAGTATTTTTCAATTAAAATGTCGGCGGAACTTGCACGCATGATAAGCACAAAAGTTTCTCATTGTCAGCGCCTAAAAGCATGCCACACAATGGCAGGCAGCCGAAACTTTGGTCCTGGCGCCTATCAATCTCCCCTGCGACCCCCTCAGCGACTGCGTGCCATAACATAATGTCGGTATTTCCAGCTTCCGATTTCAGATTTGCCTTTGCCGGCTGTCTTTTTTTCTGCGGCTGCTTGCGACATATTTAAATCGGAATCGGCGGGGGAAGACTTCGACTTGAGTCGGCTTCCGGCCGCTTAGGCCGTTGAAAAATTAACTTGTCCAGCAACTGGCGCCAGTAAATAAGCAGAGTTCTGTCGCAGCACTCGGGAAAACTCGAAAAAACATGACACGAAATTGCCATAAAATGTGGGAAATTAAATCTTTTTCAAGTTTTTATTTAAAAAAATCAAATAAACAAAAATCGGTGTCATGTTGCAAGGTCGCTGAACCAAATATACAGAGAAACCCAAGAGTTTTTGACAGGAAAAAATAATGTATAATTCAAACTTTAATAAAACTTGTATATTTAGTATTCAAAGGTTTCTCTTCCGTTTTAATTTGTATTTTTGAAACATGTAAAAATAAATATGAATTTTCATTTCGGGGTTTCCTATGGTTTTTGCCAAACTTTCACAAAATAAAACAAGCTTCCAAAGTAAATAAACCAAGCTTTTTGGCAGATTTTCCTTTTCCTGAAAGAAAATAAAAAATGTCCTACTTCCTAAAATTAAACCCTGCTTTTCGTCAAGTGTGGCCTTTGGAAAGCTTCTAATCTAAGTGCTGTGGAATCATCAGCGATGTGACAGCGACGTGTGGGAAGGGCTTGGGGATTGGGGAATCCGAGGAGAGGCGATATTGGAGTGCCAAGTGTCTCTGCCCACCATTAAACTGGACAAAGCTGTGCCTGTTGCTGTGGAGCTGGAGCCAGGCCCCCGATGGATGTGGATGTAGACGTGGATGTGGATGTGTGGCACTGCTCCTGTCTGCTGACATGAGCTGCAAAGTGCGGCACGTGTTGGCGTAACAATTTGGCAGGACGAAAACACCAACAGCAGCACAAGTAGCGCCGGCAGGAGCGCCGAAAGGACAATGGCAAACGCTTTTATGTGCCGTAATGAAAAACTGTTATCTGCGTGCGCAATTTGAACGCAATTTGGTAACGCGTTTCGCCACATAAAACTTAAGTGACCCGAAACCGGGCCGCTGCCAGGAGAAGAACTTTCAGTTCCAGTTCCAGTTTCGGTTTCAGGTTCAGGACTTCGCACACACGCTCCGTGGCAAAACTGTTGACACTCGCAGGAATATCAAAAGGCTAAGGTCCAGAAAACAACGTGAAAAGCGAAATTGTTTGGCGATTATGCTGCATTAAAGCCAAATGTTCCGTATACTTTGTCGTCGCCATCATCATCACCACCAGCACCGTCAACGTCAACGCACTTTACTTTTATTTACATGTCAGTCAACTAAGGCACACAAAGGCCCCCCCTTAATCCTGCAAGCCCCACCGCCGTGTGGCACACAGATTTGCAGCAGCTGCGGCTTTGGCAAACTATCATTAACATGTGGCATCCGCCCCGCCTCGACCCTTAACCCTTGGCTGCCTCTTGATGCCAAAAAAGCAAAGGCAAAAGCAACAAAAATCCTGCGCTTTTGCAGTTTTTACAACTTTGCCTGGATGCTGCTGCTGTTGCTGGTGCTGGTGCTTATTTACTTGTAAAATTTATTAAATATTTTTGTGGCTGTTGCCTTTGCTTTGTTACCCTTTCTTGTCCTCTTTTTTTGGCCCTCTCATTTTTTGTGTACCGCAAAATTGCTGACGTTTTTAATCCTTAAGAAGCTTTTGGCTCACATTTTTACAGCACACAACGTTAGAGCGGAGCTTACCTTTCCTTTTTTTTTCTTGTTTTTTTGTATTTTTCCCTTTTTTTAATATGCATTTTGCATAATTTTCATATAAACATTACTCATACGCCATGTGCACCGTGCAGAAGCAGCCGCGCTGGCAGTATAATAAGCAAAACAATTTAGCCAGCTTAACACAAATGAAATTTTGAGCCGCGCTCTCTCTCTAAAACCAAGGACGTAATTTGATTGGCACAGGTAACCCCATCATCCATCCATCTTGCCACGGCGCTGCAGTCGCCAGCGGCGCCGCATTTGTTGGCTTAATAAACTTTTATTGAGAAAACGAGGGCGCAAATATCTGTATAACTGGAGAGTGCAGCTGCCAAACAAAACCATGGCCGATATTAGGCAACAATAACGAGCTAGCGGCGTGGGTTTGATGCCCGGCAAAATTCCAGACATCCAACAGGGGCGTGGGATGTGTGATTTATATGAGATAAACAAGAATATTTAATTTAAAAATAAAATAAATGCTTAAGAATAGTTTACTAACTTTTTTAAAGCTGTGAAAGATATAAATATGACTAATAGATCAAAATTCTTTAGATAGATTCCAAAATTTAGCGTATAGTTCTGCCTGTAACTAGCAGATAAAATCTGATTAATACCCCTCATCCCAAAAAAGCAACTCCTCCCTCTAACTACGCCCCTGCTGCCGATCCGAATATTTGTGTTGGCCCAAGCTAAGCGACGCCTGCTGCTGCTGCTGCTTTCGGCGCCGGCGGCTATCAAATTTTAATTAAAATTCAAAAACCAATAAATGCTCGGCAAGAAACAAAAAGGGGAAAAATTCTCGTTCTCTCGGTTCAAATTATTCTGAGAAAATAAACTTGCATGCGGCGGCTGCGGCGGCGTGCACAAAAGGATGCCACTAAAACGATCTATTAAAAATATTTCCCCTGCATATTATTCTATGCACTTTTTCGATTAAATTTAATATTTCAACCGACCTACCTCCTCCTCGTCCCCTCCTGTGCTGGTGTTTATGTCTGCCAGATAAAATAATATTTATGCAAGCTAATTGAGAAAACCCGTAATCAATCGGCTTGAAAATATGTTTAATATTTTCAGCAAAGGGAATTGCATTCCGCCTGCCTGGAGTTCAGAGTTCCCAAAGGTAATTGTATATAACGTCGCATTGTCCAATCCTCGCATGCAGTCGTAAACTTTTTGGCCAGTTCAAGGAACTATAGTGCTCTTGCCTGGTAATTAAGCACTGAACAGAAACAATGCCAGAGTATTTTCCACTCGCTTTACCAGTTGTCTATTGTTGTTTCTGTTGCCGCTTGTTTGCCTTATAGTTCAGCTAACAATCTTGGTGCACTAGAAAGAAAAATATATAACAAATAAGGGAAATTATTGTGTGGCTTATATAAGTTAATGGGTATTTTTTAATAATTTTTGTGAGCTTGAAAAAATGAAAATTAAAAAAAATAAATAAAATAATAGGAATATATATGAAGTATTTATTAATTGGAATATATTAAAAACTATTTATTTATGGGTTAGACTCTTATACTTATATTTTGTAATAATAAATACAAAAGACACCTTATTTTCCGAGTGCATAAACTATAGAACTGCACTACCTTCCAAGTCAGCTGCTGCTGGTGCTGGTGCTGCTGCTTCTCCTGCTGGCATTGTTTATGTATCTTAAGGATAATGACGCGCTTCATTATGCGCCTGTGTGAGGATGCCACGGATGCTCCTGCCTGCTGGCTGTTCCCTGCTGGCGCTCCTGGCGCTTGCTTTGCTTTATGTTCGCGTGGTATTTATTTTTTATTTTTTAAGTTCGCCTTCGTCTTTTGCGTAAAAACTTTTCGACTCCTAGACGTCGCGACGTTCCCGCCGAGATAATAGAAACCCGATACGCTCTGCGCATCTAAGCTTTATCTATGGCGCTGACTCGTCGTTGTTTTGGCATTGTTCTCGTTCCAGCCCCGTCCTTTGTTTTTATTTACCCACACCGGAGCTGGCGGCTTTTACAAGCAGTAAATTTAAGTTGATGCTGCTCCTTCCTCCCACCTACAGCTCCTCCTTGCAGTGCGGTGGAAATAAAAATGTTGAATCGTCATAAATGGCTCCATAAACTACGTCAATAATGCCCATGCCCCCAATGCCTGGCCTCGACATCGCAATGTTGCCGGGTAACTTGTAAGGCAGCCGCCAAGAATGAGCATAAAAATGAGAATGAAAATGAAAATAAAAATAGTTGGCCGGCATAAACGCCTCCGTGATTTTTACATAAGAGCCCTGAAGCCGGGACCCCAGATCCGCCAACGTCCAGGCAAATCCCGGTTCTCAGCTCTCAGCTCCCAGCTTCCAAGTCCGAGGAGTTTGCTCTTTGTTTTTTATTGTTTGCATTGCGACGACTCCCGTCATTGCCATGGGCGCGAAATGCTAGCTAGAATTAATTAAAATGAATGAGGGGACATGTCATAAACAAAGAGTCAACTGTTGACTAAGCGACCCGGCCAGCCCACCAGCAGCAATGGCAGCAGCAGCTTGTTGGCGGAGGCGGGTCCCCAAGATAAAACCACATCAGAGGGAAAAGCGAAAAAAATATACACCCAATCCATACCCCCCTGCCGCCTCAAACGAATGTTAGGAAAAAAATTGTAACGAAAAGAAAACTCCATAAATATTTCAAGTCCCTCGCTAGCGAGTGGCGCCATCTATCGATGGAGTCGAGTACCACGTATATGTGCGGGTGCTGTGTGTAAAACAAGTCATAAATTACGGCCCCGGCACTGTCAAAGTTCAGCTGACTGCGTTTTGGCCAGCCAAAGCCAAGTGCCAAAGAAATGCTGCACAGCCAGCAAATATTGCGCATACGCCGCGTTGCAGCAGCATGCCGCTGGCTGGCTGGCTTCCTACTGGCTGGCCGACAAGTGCAATGAACTCAATTTGCAGAGCCAACCAAGAAAAAAACACAGAAAATACAAATTATGAGCCCAGTTTGAATTTATGGCCAGCCAGCCGATGTTTAATTAGCTAACAAATTCGCACAAAAATATCTAAAAATAAAAATAGGAGCAGCAAAAACGGAAAAAAGAAAAGCTTGTGGGCCGCACAAATCTTTGATGTGGTTTCCCCTGCCATTCCCCGTGACTATTGACATTTGAAAACCATCAGAGCCGAAAGGCTTAAAGCCGAATGCCTCTGAATGGCAGCCCCACCGTAATTAGCCAGCTTTAAAGGCACCCACGACGACGATACCTTTTCAAATTCCCCTGACGAAACAATTAGTGAGAGGTTACTTGTAGTTCGGGGCTTGACTTGACACTCGACTCCCGGCACACGCACTCGGCAAGCTAATTATGCTGCAAATACTTAAAAGATGACGCAGCAGAAAGCACTTAACGCCCGAAATGAGTATACGCCACGTGTACATATAGCCGCCGGATGCGTGCCCGGGCGTTTAAGCGTGTTTTTGTGTGCGTATTATTTCATAAAATATTTTCGTTGCTGCTCGGCACAAAAGATCAGGCCAAGACATAAATCTCAACGTTTCAGTTGGCCAACCCAAGACGCTAACGACGACGGCAATGAGGAGTTAAGACATCGTCATCATCTGGCAGCAGAGAGCACTGAGGGCCAAGAGTGTGTGTATATGTATATGTACATATATATCGAGGGAGAAATACAAATACTTTTGGCATATTCTCATTGTCATTATTTTTGTTAGGCTGACACAGCTAATAACGCGGCGTATGATTGTTGCAAACGCAGCGTATGAGTAATCATAATGGCAAGGCACACTCAAACCCCTACTCACGAACACACTCACGCACTCACAGGCAAGTCGAATATTTGCGGCAATGCGTAAATTGCTTTTGCTGTGTGCGTACAAAACTTTGGCTAGCGAACACCGAGCACCGAGACTACGCGTATAATGAAAAATAGCCGAAATTTTGCAGCGCTCAACTGTATGCTACGCTTTTTGTTGCTGCCTTGATTAATACTTCCATATGGCCAACTGGCAACAACGAGCTCGCCGCCGCGTTCGAGCCACATTAATAAAATATAACAATTTATGGCGGCTTATTATAAAGGCAGCCAACAGGCACAGTGCAGGGTGACTATATATACATTTTTTGAAACAAATCTGTTTTGGATTTTGGCTTTATTTTGGATTAAACTATTTTAAATATAAAATAAAATATATCCCCTGCTTTTCTCTAGATTTTTAATTCAACAAAAAAGGAGCATCATGCTTAGCGATATATTAGTGAATAAATTTGTTAGGAGCAAATTTATATATATTTCAAAAACCTTGAGTACCCATAACTGATTTCTAGTTCATTTATTTATAAATGCTAAATATGTACAGGCCAATTTTAAATAATTATAAATACCATAAAATAAATTTTAAAAAAATTGAAATTAACCCATATAAAATAAATACATTTTTAAACTTTTAATAGATCTAAAAGAAATATTCCTTGTTTATTTTCATTCAAGCCTAATTGAAAATAAACCTTGAAATGCTCAATAAATTATTTGTAAAATTCCTCAAGTTCACTTTGCATATTTCCCTCGCTGTTGAGACAGTCAACAACTCATCCTGCCCCCTCGAAACCGAAGTTGGCAAACAGAAAATTTATGAAAAATTTACTTAAACACAGTTTTCCGTTACATTGACAAACTTTGAGCCGGCAAAAGTGCTTCAACAATGCCGGGACCGAGACTCTTCAGCAGCCACAAGGCACAACAAAGGGCACAACCCGCCAGAGTCAGAGTCAGAGTCAGCGCCCTACTAGGCAGCAGCCATAGTCAAAAAAATGTGTACAACAATTTGTTGGCTGCCTGTGCTAACTGTGCGCGTTTGTTAGACTTCAGTGCCGAAAGTGGTTGGGCTGTGCTGTGCTGATTTTATGCCGCATTTAATAATGCCAGCCCACAAAAATCACATCCGCCAATTTACAACGCCAAACCAAATCGATGCCGCATCCTCGAGAAGCCCAGGCAGAGCCACATCCTCATTCACATCCAGGTCCAACCTTCGCAACGACATGGTGGAGTGACGTCTACTTATAAGAAATATCAGCCACGAGATGCTCGAACCCGGCCGAGGAGGACAAACTTTGCTAGAAAGTTGTCGTATATTTGTTGCCTTTTTCACAATTCATTAAATTTGATTAGAGAACTTTTGCCATAAAAATTACGAAATTGTGCCGTTGACGCAGCTAGCCTTCGTCTCGGGATCAGGCCCAAGTTCTCCTGCACCCACCCATCCTCCCCCTGTGTGTGTGGGTAAGATTTGTGTTTGTTGTGCGTGGATATGATTTCGTGCATGTGCTCCTTGGGTTTTGGGCAAAAGTTTCAACTGTCAGGTGGCAAAAGCCAATCGGCCAGCCATCGGAATTTTTCCACAATTTATAGGCCATCACCCGCCCACGGCACCGCCCTATTTAGGGGTCGCATTATTTATTGTCCGACCCTTTTCGGTGCGGAGGGTCAAGATGACAAAGTTTGTTCAACTCTGGCCTGCTGCTGGACGCAGACAAAATTGCTCATAATTAAATGCAAAGGCTCGTTGGCATTAAAAACGCAAAGGCAGTGCCATGGCTCGGCTTTTAAGGCTGCTAAATAATTAAAGCAACTTAATGGACTCCGTCTGAGAGGGAGTTTCCTTCCTCGCTTCTTCCTGTCGATCGCCAAAAACTTGCTTTTGCTGAGTGCAGCGGCAATTGAATTAAGTTGCCACTCAAAGTGAGAAGCGCACATCAATGTTTGAGACTGGTAATTGGCATTTAAACGCATCCAGCGTGCTGCCACTGCTTCACTTCAAGGTTTAGGTTGAAAGGAGCCAAGCCGAGGAATGCAACCCCAATGTCTACTTATTAAGCCCGGGCTTCGCTTGCCAAAAATTTCCAAATTAAACAATGCCAGCGTACACGCATCGCTCTGCATATTTCAGCGGGAATTTAGGTCCGTCCGGGCCACGGAGCTGGGGCAAATGGAATATGCCTTCACGCTTGACCCGACCGAAACATAAACTCCAGGCGAGGCTCCCAATCCTCTCCAGGATGGCCGGGAACCCCATCAGGAGCAGCAGCAGCGGCAGCAGCATCAGCAGATTGAAGATTCCAGCATTCGACATAATGTTGCGGTTAAGCTAAACGACTGCATAGAACAAGCTTTTTATGCCGGTCGAGCGAGCGTTGCTTGCCACTCCCTCTGCCACTGACCTCTGCCCCGGCCCCCTACCATTTTCCTCTGGTTTTCCTACACACACGCACACCCAGGGTCAGGCTGTGTATGCATGTGGGTTGTTTCTGCGGCCAGGCACATGCGATTACTGAACTGGCTCGCTCGCTGCCATATACCACAAAAGCCATACATATGCATACCCTACGAACGAGCGCGGGTATACATCTTTCTGAAATCGATATATTCTGGAAACTGGGCACACTTGGTGTTATATGTCAAACTATTCTCAGTCTTGTCAAAGTCACAACTTAAAAGGAGACTTTCGCTTGAATTTAATTTAAATTTTAAATTACAATGGAAAGGCGCAATCCATTTCCTATTAAAATAGAAGAAGCCGATATCCTCACAATCGATCTTACTGGAGACGATGACCATCAACTGGTGGAATCTCAGAACTGGGCGTTCTCAGAGTGCCGTCTGTGCTTCGATAGGGCGGAGGTGCCAGTGGCCACCTTGTGCGGCCACATCTACTGCATGAGCTGTCTGACCAGAGCCCTGGAAGTCTGTGGCAACTGCCCGGTGTGCCATCAATCGAGCAGCTTCATTCGACTCTACTACTAACCACAAATTGTTTTATGTTTGCTGCGTTTAAGTTACTTTGCATTATGTTCCTGTTAATTTGTTCTATTTTAATTAAAATTTAATTCCGTTATCAGCCATAATTTATTTCAAAAGGGTATCCATCTGTCGCTGATACCCAGCTGCCACTGTGATTGCCTCCCGTGGCGTATTTAAATGAGGATTCCGTAAAATCCATTTAAAGGTCCAACCACGGGCTCTGCTGCTGCTCCGGCTCCCTCCTGGCCAAACTCCATATGAATGAACTTATTTCCGAATATTTTCTTCAACGCATTGAGTGCTTAACAGGTTCTCGTCTCCTTCGAACGGAAATAACTGCCTGGGCGCCCCATCGATTCCGGTAGGTTCTCTCCTTCCGACTCGTTTTGTCACGTCATTGCGGCTTCATCTCCATCTCCATTCCCTTTCCCATTACAGGCATCAGCCGGCAGCTTAGGGAACATTTTTTGCCAATGAAATAAATGCATTAAAATGATGATGTGCGTATTTTTTCCCAATTGCGAGGAAATATCCTGCAGCCGGTGGTTAATGGCTTTAAAATAAACCGTGAAATATTTGATTGCCGGTCGTCGCATATATTAATTAAAAACGTTTTGCATGTCTGTCACAACTAAAAGGTTTGGTTTCTAAAAAAAAAGGGATTTTATTTATCCTTTTCTTTTGTGTTTGCCGGTTAAATATTTCAATTTAAACTAGGCAATAAATTGCAATTGTATTATTTGATGCTACATTGTTACTCCAAATCAATTTTATTGATTGATTGCACTCTTGGCTTTCTGTTTGCGGTAAAAGTGCAATAATCCCTTAAAAGCTTGTTAGATTTTCGCATAAAAATCAAATTCATTGACTCATCTTTGGGTTACCCAAACTATTCTCGTTGTCTTGGCTCCTCTGATTGATTTGATCTCCGGCCCAATTAAATAAACTCCCGATGCTTTCACATCTTATTACTAAAGCCAGCCACGCCCCTCTGGCTGCGACGACAATTGGCATACATATCTCAAGTGGCTCCGCACGATTTTGCCATGTCTTTGGCAGCAAATTAGCTTAGCCGCTGCTAATAGGGAATGCCATTGGCAATTGAGATTCGCATACGAAAATCGAATGAAATGGTTAATGGGTTTGTCGGATCACAAGGGCGCACAGACAAGGAATCGCTGATAATTGACATAGAGATTTCTCGGCGGTGGCCGGGATTTGCTTGGCTTGGCATTACCCATGGGCTCGTATTATTATTTTATTGTTTCGTCCTGCTTATGAAGTAATAATCCAGCCACGTCAACACAATTCGATTGTCGGCCCAAAGCGACGGAGCACCGCCAGTAGTCGCCGGCCGTTCAACGAAATCAGTTAGCAAATCCACTCAAATGTGCGCCGCGCATTTCCATAGACACATTGACAGCTGCCCGCATGACGCCCGCCCGCAGCAGGATAGCTGCTCTCCGGTCTCTGGCTTTTGCTAACTGATATCTGAAACACGTAAAGAAATTTGTATTACTATAAAAGGTATGAAGAAAAGTAATTAAATTTACCTATACTTCCACTTTAATCATAAATCTTTAAATATTTACTATCTTGTCTTCCGTTTCCCAAGTTTGCAACTCTTTGAATTTAATTTGAATTTTTTTTTAAGTGTCCTCGAATGTCTAACTAACTGCCTGCTGTATGTGCGTCTGGGCCTCATATGAATAGAGTCAGCAGCGCATCGATTTCACTTCATTTGATGCCCTCCTCCTGCTCCTAGCTGAGCACCCAACACCGAGCTCCGAGCCCCGGGCACTGACTAACTGACTGCCAGGATGGCTATCTCTCTGACTGATGGGCAGACAACTCAATATAGCGAGACCACGTCGCGAGTGCCTCTGGCACAATGTTAAGCGACACATGTCCCGGTTGTTGTTTGCCGTCATGGCCAGGACGAGGCTTTGGATTTGTAATCCGCCTAAGACTGAGCCGCCGCAGAAGAACCAGAAATATTTCAATACCGAGTGCTTCCATTGATTTCTGCTACTGTTTCGGCTGAAGGCTGACATTGTCAAGCGGCGAATTCGTCGAGTGCTTAATTATTTTTTGTGGTTTTGTCCTTTTCCGTTCGAAATTGCTTGAGTCAGCCACACGAGTGTAGAGGAAGCGAGGAGAGCTGCTAATGAAACCCACGCGAAATTGGATTTTCATGTACATGCAGACTGGGGAGACTGACTGGCTGACATGCTGACAGACAGAGAGACAGACAGGGAGTCCGTCTGGCGACCAGCGGGAGCCCTTTCTTGTCCCCCCATGGCTAATGGACGGGGCGTGGCCACACGTGCTTGACTAATTATGCCTAATTGAGCGCATATTTGTAATGCGAGCATATTAATTGGCCTCAACTGCTCGAGTACAATGAGTATGAATGGCTGCTGGAGTGCACTTGAAAGTGGCTCCAAGTAACTCCTACCCCGATTAGGGTGAATGTCTCAGTTCGACACCCACAAATTAAAAGCTGGGAGCACGTAATGCGGCTGCTAACAAGCCAGGAGTTTGGGTGCAAGCCAAAAACTATTGTGTACCCTTACCATGGGGTCTGATGCCATATCGATGGGACCCAGCGAGTGTCCCGGAAAGGGTGTTCGTGCCATCACTTTGCTTTCGCCCAAACTGTAACTCGTTCATTAAGAGCTAATGGAGTGGGTGCTGCTGGAACAGAAACTGAAACTGAAACTGAAACCAGAACTGTAACTGTAACCGAAGCTGTGTAGCTGCAACTGCAGCGAGAATAAAATCTTCGGGATTAGATGCAATCAACAATAACAGCTGCTGGAGGCAACTACTGGCCGGGGCAACTTTCCCAGCGCTGTGTCTGTCAATTCTAATTGTCATTACGTATACGTAAAGCGAACTGGGAAGACAAACGAGTTAGCCACTGATACTGGGAAATGGGAATTGAGTGGATGCTGGCCGGCGGATGGCAAATGAGAGCGAGTCCAAAGTTTTTGCGACCGAGCGAAAGAAAAATGAAAGAGCTAACAACTTGGCTGTCGATGAAGACAAATGCAAGACAGAGCGCAGCTGGTAAGGCTAACTGGCCAACAATATAGGGGAAAACAGCAGAGTAAAACAGGACTACAAAAACAGGAGAAAGCCAAAAAAGAACTTGGGGGATTGGTAACTAGCAGTTTTTTGGGGGTAAACTTCAAAAAGCGCAAGCCCACATAAAAAAAAAGTACAAGGATCCCTGCCTGTCCCCCATGGTTAGCCAAAGCCAAACAAAACACTAATGAAGGTAGTCAGCGGCGAACTGCGTTTGAAAGGCGGCAAAGCACTGGGAGAAATCATACCCTAAATTGTACAAGTCTTTTTTAATTTTAATTCAAATATTATAGTAACTTGTTACTAAGAAATGTGATCATTAGTAACTGGAAACACTATTTGAATAAAATATTTATGGTCTAGTCTGCAGTCTGTACTAAATTCCTACCAATTTTATTATTATTATATTTTTTTTTGTACTAAGAATTAAGAAATTTTCTATAATCTTCCACCTATTTATTGTTCAGCCCATAAATAGTATAACTTAAACTTTCTTTTAACTGAAACTCAACCCCAATTAGCAAACTAAATATCTCATAAAAATATGATTTCATATGCTTTATGTTCTCAGTGTGCCACCGTCAAGGCTCATCCTACAAAAAGGACCTTTTCCCATTTCGGACGCTGCCATTTCAGAGGAGAGACGAACGAAGAAGCGGAAAGCCTGAGCTCGTCGACGACATACGGCATCGATAAATTACAAAGTTAAACTAAAATTAAATTCTACGCCAAACAATGCATCTTGCTGGGGTTGCCCTGCCTGATGGTGATGGCGATGGCGATGCGATGCTGATACTTCCCCAGCTCCAGCTTCAGCTACAGCTCCCAGAGCTTTCAGTGCCGGCTCTTTCGGCAGGATTTAAGCTGCCTGTCAGCCAAGGCTCCTGTCCGGGCTTATATATAGCATTTCCATGTTGGCGACTAATGCAACTCGGACGAGGACGAGGACAAAGACGCAGTTTCGGAGACGACGCTCAACGGCGCCCAGTGTCTTTGCCCGATGCCATTCATTATGCCGGACATTTTTGCCGCTGCTTAGTCGCCAGTGGAAACCAATCATTGTGATACTTTCATTAAATTGCTGCCGCCGGATCGCAGCATCGCTGGAATCTCTCCCAGCACTGGCATCTTCATCGGATAGAGAGAGCCAGGGCTAGCCTTATTGATTGGGAATTGAAATTTAATAAACGGCATTTGCAATGCATTCGCTTGGCTTCCATAATTCGCGCACGCGGCGGAATGCAATTTAATTGGACACAATATTGTTTGGCAGCGTCGTTGTTATCTTTGTATTGCATTTGTTACCGATCGCCTGGGGCAACTTGCTCCGCCCCCTAAATTCATACCGCCTCTCCCCTGGTGCCCACTGTACGGCGGCAGCTTGTTATGCATGCACTGTGGGTGCCGTAAATTTGATATACTTGCCGGCGTTGTCGATAATTTAAACGAGATATGGGCGAGAGCACATGCAAGCTCGTGACTTTTGGCACGGGGGGGGTGGGGTCGTGCATCCTCCTGTGAAGGTGTCCTGGGGCAGCTTGCAGCTTTGTTTTTGCAAAAGGGATGGGCGAGTAAATGTTGCGATAGGAGTATCTAATAGCAGCCGAAAACCGCGGGCAGCAAACCGAATGCTTTGACTTTGCAACAACGTTTTAATTGCATTTGGATTTTGGGCTTAATTAAAAGCACAGGAATGGTATTTGTGGTGAAGAATACAGGGGGATATTTGCCATAACAACAGGTAAATATGGCATTAAAATAAATCCTTGTCTTAACTCACGCCCTCTTGAGACTGGGTTTATGTTGCAGTCTTTGATTACCTGTCCACTGACCTTCTTATCTTCATCCGGCATCATTTAACATTTTCAAGCATTTTCGAGCTGCTACCTGGCGACTAGCTGAGCTAAAGGAGAGCCGAAAGCTGCAAGCTGAAAGGCAGCCAGGAGACACACTCTCAACAAGCCAAGCCCTGCCCGTATCCTTCACGCTGCGGTGCCTTGCATTAGCGCGCTGCTGTGACACCCTCCCCGCTGATGCCACTGCTGCTGCTTCCTTGCTACTTGGCCTGCAGCAGCAGCAACTGCAAATTGCAGTTGTATAATACAACGAGTACAACAAAAATAATAAAAACCGCGCAAATTTATGTGCTGTAAGTGACACTACAAGGCCGCTGTGGCAGTTGCAGTCGCAGATTCTCGCGCGCCACTCGAAGGCGAGCTGCTCCTCGCTTGACACTCGCCGTCTAACCTTTTGCCAGCCACAGCGTTTTGCGGAGTCCTTGAAGTTTTCCATTTTTTTTTTAACACATATATATATAGTTTTTTTCTGCCACCCGCTGCTGTTACTGTGCTAGTCCTGTGTTTTTCTGGCCCTCTCAACTCGCGGTCCACAATTTGTGTTGACATCATCAGATTAAAAATTTTGGGCGCAAGACACAGGCAACAAAATGATTTCTTGGTCGCCACACATAAGAAAAAAAGATCAAGAATATTATATACATTTTTTTTAAATAGTAAAACCATAAATCATAGTGTCTGCCTTAAAATGTATAGCAGCCGGAAATAAGCTTTTAGTATTTGGTATACATTTTGGCATTAATAATATAAATATATTAGGCAGGGCTCTTTAAAAAGGTCTTAAATATATTAACAGCCTTTTTGAGGTCTAAAAAACAATTAATAATTAAATAAAGTCTTTTTTTTTAGTGCATTGTTGTTGCTTTTTCGGGTTACCACGCCTCAGCGTTGCTCTTGGCCTGGCATTTAACTCGTTTCACTTCATAAATTCGCTCTTACGTAATAAGTTCATCCTAGCCGGGCATCCTGTGTGCGCTCTCTCTTTTTTAGCCAGTTTTTGCCCAGTTTTCCCCAGTTTTTCCTCGCTTTCGTCATGTGTGTGCGCTTTGCTTCCGCTGGCGCTGCCGCGAATGCCGCGCACTTTGCATTTCGCGGCTGGTTGACTGAGTTGAACTCGGAGGAGCAGCAGGAGGAGGCTGAGCAGGTCGGCTGCGACAGCGGGTTTCAGCATGGGTTGGCTTCCATTCTTTATTTGAGTTATCATGACACATTTCGCTGGATTCAGTCATTTCTTTTGCCCGTGCTAGGCGTCTTTGGCGCACGGCTGTCACAGCGACATGGCGCCCAAGCGATGGCTCTTTGTATCTGTGCCTACCTTAACAACTAACCCAAGGACACTGAGGGAAATGGGAGGAATTTATAAAAATCTTGAAATTAAGTTCAGGGAGATAACTTCTTTGTTAAGTTCTGAAACAACTTTATACAAAGGTTTACTTATGCTATTTGCTAGGTAAGTAATAGCTTTGATTTTAATCATTATTTCTCCCTGTGTACCAGCCTCAACCAAGCCCATCTCTTTGGCAGAATAACCTTCCCTTTTCAAAAGCCCAACTCTGTTTTTGCGCTGCTTGGTTGCCCTGCCATTTTAAAGCAATTTTCAAACAAATTTACTGTCATTAACTTAGACAGTTGATGAAATTTATGTCAGACATATCAACATCATGGCGACTCCTCTGCCCCCTTCACCCCCTTGGCCTTTGTGTGGGTGTGTGCGTGTGGGTGAGCAGGGGTGTGTGTATAAGTCTGTGCTGCACAGCTCACAACTTGAGTTTGAGTGAATGACTTCAAAAGCAAAAAGACATTAAAATTTTGTTTACACAAACTCAACGAATCCAATTTAATTCAATTCATCTGTGTGCGGGGATGCTCGTGTGTGTAAGTGTGTGGGTGACTGTACGGGTGTGTGTGTGTGCGTGTTTGTGGCATGCAATGTTAAAGACCAAAAACAACAACAAATCGTTTACCACAGTTCAGTGCCTCTTGCCTTATATCATAAAATGCCGTCTCCCTCCTCGCTCCCGACTCTGTCTCTTGGCCCCATTACGTCGCTTACAGCATGTCCCCATACCCGACGCTCCTCCACAGGACAATCGATCAATTTGACTGCAGTAATTTGTGGGCAAAGGCGCAAAGTGTGCGCCAGCTGTCATGCAACGTACGAGGAACAACACCAACAACCAGCAACAGCCACGGATGGCGACAACTTCCTCAGAACTACAGGCGATAAAGCCGAGTATTGGCATGTTCGCCTGCACTACGTGGCGGTATTTTTTCCAATAAAAACGAACTTAACATACCCTCTGAGCAGCAAGAAAAACAAAGCTATAAAATTGATAATTATAAAGATATCAAGTTGGGTAAATATTAGGATAACTTGGAAATAAAGCATAAAATGTTTGACAGTTCTTGGCTCTTAACAAGTTTTTTTCTTAAAAAAATTATATGGAAAAATGTTACAAAATCTAAGAGAATCT
>JAEIIJ010017069.1:0-175680 GCA_018904815.1 Drosophila ogumai | reverse complement strand
AAAGAAAACATTTAGAGGTATACAGATATGTATATATATTGAATATAGAGATAGAAGTGACAAGATAGAGAGAGTTCGAAAAACTTTAAGATTTATTTTTTCGATTTCTAAAATAAATAAGAAGAACTAAAAAATTTTCACAGAAAATGTTGGCTAGGTTTGATAAAGGGAAATTCGAATTTTAACTATGCTTTTGGTTTTATGTTATTTTTCAGAATGTTTTTTTCAAAAAATTAATCTAAAAGCGACACACAAATATCTTGTTGTTAACAGTGCGTATGAGTAATTTTTTAAAGTAATTTCTTTGGGACAACAGTACGTATGAGTTTTGTAATTTAAATATTAAATTAATTTTAATTAAATATATTTTGAAAATCTAAAAGGCTATGCTGTCCTTGCAGCTTAAGTTATATTTTTAACAACTTTCAAATAATAATAATATTTTTTAACACGCTTGAAGGGAATTCTAAGTAAATAAAATTTTATACCAAGCTATTTTTAATTAAACTTTGTTTTTACTTTAAAACTGCAACTTTTTTATTTTATATAAATTCGAATTTTAAGTTATCTCTTTTCAAAAACAATTGTCTTTCAAAAAAATATATATTTATGCTCAGCTGTAGACGATAAAAAATGCATTGAATGCAAATTGTTTTGTCTCATGTCCTTTATCAAACCTCGCCGACAGCCATGGATAATAAATAAGTTTCGATATGATTTATTTTAGTTTGCAGCGAGGCATAGGAGGAGTATTGAAATATTGTAGTATTGAAATATTCATATAATACATATTTGGTGTATACAATTTAAATAAATAATAATGGTTTAATTGAAACGGCCTAGAAAACTGTGCTTGTGACGTGCATACATATTTTTACGTTTATTATTTTTTGATCATAATATATTTTTTTTTTTTTTGTTTTTTATCGACTAGTTGTAGTTAAAAGAATTTGATTGTTAATAATTGAAATTGTTTAGTTGAAAAAAGAAGAGAACACGCTGTAGTTTTGTTGGTGTGCCTACCTTGTGCAACTGCGTTTGTTTTATACTCTTATTACTTTTGTTTGCTTTCGTTTATATTTATTTTATTTTGTATTTTCTTCATATATATTTTGTTCGATTTAAATATATAATGGGTTTCTTTCTTTTTTACTTTTGCTTTTTTTGTTCTTTTGCATTTTTATATTTTTGGGTTATCAGTCTTTTATATATTAGCCATCGCAAAGTTCAACGAATAAATCTGTACGAAATGAAAGAGAAATACATACAATATATAGAAGGATAACGCAATAGTTTAGCTCTACATCGGCAGTCTCTCCTTATCATTATCATAATCACTACTGAGAATGAGTGTGTGTGGGGTGTGTGGTGTATGAGTCCTACGAGCGTTCCAAGCGGAGGGCTCGGAACCGAACCGAACCGAACCGCTGATCTCTCATGTGGGTGTTGCTCTATCTTAAAGGCTAGCCTCCGCCCAGCCAGGCCTCAGGATCACTCTGGCGGTCTGGTCTGGATCCTGGGACCTGGCTGGATGCGGGATCTAAATGCGAGGGATCGCCGTGTGCCACACTTACCGGGCTGTAGTTCAATGGGGCGCGGCTGACGGCGATGGGGAAGCCGGACGGCTGCGGACTGGTGGCCTGCACATAGCCCACATTATCGGCGGCCGCCGAGCTGTACATGTCGATGGTCGGGCCGGGGGAGTTGGTCGAGGGGAATCCCTGCCGGGTGGCCGTGGTGGCGGCGGCGGCATGCGGGGATGCCGAAGGACCAAAGCTGTGGGCGGCCGCAGCAGCCGCCTGATAGTTGTTCATCACTGCAAGAAGAGAGGGATAAAAATGTATGTTTTAAAAATACTTGTCAAATATTTGATAAAAGAGGGAAAGGTCAACAGTGCGTATGAGTGATTTTAAGACAGCAATACCTTGAGACAACAGTGCGTATGAGTGTTGTTATTAAAATATTAAATGAAGACAAATGTTCTCAAGTTGGTTGTGTTTTTTGAAATTTAAAAGTCTACAAACAACACACTATTAAATGCCTTAAAGAAACACAACTTTAACATAGCTTCTACTGAAATATAGAACTGAAAATGTATATCGAGGTCACTCACCTGACAGCGCCTGGGTCAGCAGCGGGGTATTGTTGTTGGGTGTCAGCTGCCCGTTGGTTAGATCAACTGTAAGTGGCAAAAAGAGGGCAACAGAGCGGTCATTAGTGGGTGCGGGTCTCTCTCTGGTGGCGGCAGATCATCGCTAGGCGATTGGTAAAAGTCGTTAAACTCGGCCACAGACTACAATAGATGTTTATAGATATATGTAGGCGGTGGCCGCGACACTCAAGAGTATA
The DNA here is from genome assembly GCA_018904815.1 of Drosophila ogumai. Lineage (NCBI taxonomy): Eukaryota > Metazoa > Arthropoda > Insecta > Diptera > Drosophilidae > Drosophila > Drosophila ogumai. The sequence goes on along the minus strand of JAEIIJ010017069.1, from coordinate 173,331 downwards.
CGAAACGTAATCAAGGCTGAGCTCTAGGGGTACGAAAGGAGTTGGGGATCGAGTATATATACTTATAAATAGGTGGGTATGGAGTGAGAGAGAGTATTCGAGTATGCGATTGTTATACATGTGGGGCTATAGCTCCGCTATATCGGTGTGCCGAGGAAGCAAACAATCAAAAGCGAAAGTAAACAACTCTAACTAGTCCCGGGACACAACTACGATGCCAAACGCAAACACAAAAGACGAACCAAAACAGCGAAAGGAAGTACGTACAGATACATATACAATATATAAGGGGGAAGGGCTATATGTGGGCCAGAAAGGAAAAAGGGAATGGGGAGGCGCTAACTGGAACGCAGGTTATGAAAACACAAAGTGCTGCTCGGTTATTAAACGAGCTTTGGGCTGGGGATGTTGACGCTACAATGACAAAACAAAGCCAAAGCCAAACTAAACCAAACCAAACCAAACCAAACCAAACCGAACCGAACCGAAGTGAACCAAACCAATCCCAGAACCCATCCAAACTCAGTTACCACGCTTGGTTTGCCCCAGCGATGTGCACTTTCCTTTGGGCGCCATTCTCCCCGTGCATTTTCCCCCCAGTTTCATCCATTTTTCCCTTTTTGCCCCGTTATCATTGTTATCGTTTTTTTCTTTCTTTTTTGTAGCTGTTTTCCCTTGTTATGGTCACAGCTGCTGCAGCAAGTAAAAATACGCCAGCGCCAATATTGAAATGACAACAGAATGCGAATCCGAATTCGCACAAAAAAAGGGTTACGGGTTATGGCAGCAAAGGATTGAGCAGGACTCTGGCTCTGGCTGGAATGTGGTGGGCGGAAACGTAGCAGTTGCATTTCCTGCGGAAACACAAAAATTGATGTAACGTAACGTGACGTAACGTAACGAGGCATGTCCCTGGCACTAGCACCACCCATCAGCCATCACCCATCAAACCAACGACCTTCGTCATAGCCGTTGTGCGTTTTATGGCGCCAATCAACTTTGGCTTACGTTTAGTTTACGTTTTTGTGCGAAATCCCGGTGCGCCATGTTGTTTTCATTAGTGTGCCGAGGAACTCTGGAAACTCACAGATACAAAGAAGCAGCAGCAGCACTAACGGTTACTTTTGTAAATAAATAACTTATTTAGCCGGGGTTTTTCGGTCTGCCATTGCATGAAATGCGTTTCCGCCCGGGTCTGGTTTCTGGGATATCGGGTAAGGTCGGGATTGGCATTACTGTTGGACTCGAATGGGGTCGAGTTTGGTGTTTTTTGCAATTGTCAGTCTTGCGGTTGCCGCAAAACAACTGTTCCCAGCTGTTGTCGGAGCTCCTACCTACCATAAAGCGTTCAATTGAGACACTTCGACAAACAGAATCGGTCAACGAAAGAGACATTTACATGATCGGGGGGCTACTACACAGTTTATAAAAATAGGTTTGGGTTTTTATACATGATTCAGGCTTACCGTTTACTACTAATGAGTATGTTTGTTTGGGTTACATGTTGGCATTTTTTAAACACTATTTCGAGCTACTTTTTCTGCCGCTCTTCTCATATATAGTTGAGCTAATTTGTTGTTAGTCTGGATGTGTGTGTGTGAAATTATACTAAACACAAGGTTTTATTCAAAACTGAAGAAGAACACTACACATAAATATATATATATATATGGTTGTTATTTGTTCAACTACGACTGGCGCAGCCAGTTTACATTGGTTTTATATCGCTCTTTGCTAAACTTTTTCTATCAACTAACAGTTTACATACAGTTAATAATCGTAAAATGTGGAAAATCTGTTCGGATATGGAGCCAAAAACGGTTATAGGTTCGATAAAAAGATGAATAAATACGTATATAAAGAGATTATAATGCTTGTATTGGAACTATAAGACGACCATTAGCTGACCTTGTTGAGGAGTGTGCTCGAGTAGCTGTTGTTCTCGGTTCTGGCTTCTTGTTTTTCCTTCTTCCCTCCCTTGGCTGGAGTCGTCTCCGTCTCCGTCTCCGTTGTCGTTGTCCTTGCCAAGTTGCTGTCACAATATTACGCATACGCCCCGATGGCCACTTTGTCACTCTTGGAGCCGTCAGTTCCATTCGCATCGCAAAACGCTAATAATACGAGAGCTAAGAGGCAGAGAGGCTGAAAGGCCCTAGGCCCGAGGCCAGAGAAAGGATAGACTTTGGTTTCGGCTTTGCGTCCGCATTTATTTTTATTTATTTTTAGTTTTTTTTTTTTTGTGCATTTATTTAGTTAATAACTTTTCGTTTTCCATTTTCTGTTTGATGCGTTTCTGCGCAAGCGATTTCAATTCTGCGTTTGGCAAATGGGTTTCTTTTTGTCTCGTTTGAAGCGTTTTCTTATAAATCACAGTATATACGTGTAAAATACATATATGTAGGTATGAGCGTGTGTGTGTGCCTATATAGGTTTTTATTTGTATGTAAATAACTCGCAAGCGGTTTTATTTTGTCAATTTAAATAGTTGCAAATACCTCGAAGCAGTTCCTCCCAAAGTGGCGATAATTGCATTTCAATTAACTAAGTAACAGCTTATCCATTTATAGAGTTATTGATCTTAGTTCCTTAGATAGGTTCAAGATTCCTCCGTGTGTGTGTGTGTGTGTGTTTAAGCTAAGTGTGTGGGTAAGTGGGACTTATAGTTACGCGTCGAATGGAGGGGACATAGAAAAATTGCATTTTTCATCAACTTAAGAGAGATTTGTTTTCATTTCGCTGCCGCTTTTCTTTACTTTTCCTTGCTTTTCTTTTAAGTTTGCTCTTCGAAAATGGATGGACATTAATATTGTATTTTTCGTTATTGTACAAATCAAATCGAGTCACGGCTCGCATATAAAATGGATACTCAATAACTTAGCTTGTAAACGTCGTATATTAAATATGTGTATATATATAAATATTCATGTATATTAGGTATAATATAGGTATATATCGTAATGTCTATGTATGCAGTTTAAATAGAAATGTCAAAAAATTTCGCTCGTTTTGTTGGCCATTCTTTGTGTGTGTTTTTGGCCATTTTGGAATTCTTGCGATGCACCGATGAAGGAAGGAATTTATATGCATTTAGAGTAAAGGCTTCAAAACGTTTATATGCGGGCCAAATGTGGTTTTTGCTAATATAGTATATATATATTTGAAACGGCTACGGATAATGGGCAAATCTACTAATTAATGAACTTTAGCTATGGCAAAAATCTCTGCACGTTTGCTAATTATCTAAAAACTCATGGGACCCACCGACCGACCAACAGCAGCAACAAATGGCAAAGAAAAAACTGGCAAAATTCCATACATAATGCGCGGCAAATTAATTAAAGGATAATAATGGCACTACATGTGACAGGCCTGCTAAAATTTGTTGTTATCTAAATGTTTTTCCATGTGCAGTTGCCAGTTGCCAGTTCCAGTTGCCGTTGTTGCTGTCGTTGTTGTGGGTAGCAACTAATTTATGCATACAGGGACTACAAATGAAATTTGCATTTAAATGCTACGCAAAATAGTTTTATAAATAATAGATGTGCGTCCCTGAAACCGGGATACAAATGGGTCCAGGTCAGGGTGCAAAAAGCCAGATACAGTATACTTTCGAGTGGGTGAAAAGTTAAGTGAAGTGGCGTGAAGTGAAGTGAAGTGAAGTGATGTAAGTGGGGACGACTGTATGAAGATCGAGTATAGTTCGCTACATATATTAATTCGTTACACAGAGTGTCACATGTCTAATTGGGCTTCTAGAGAGACGTATTGGTGTCGGTGTTGGTATTGGTGTGATTATAACAGGCGCTTGGCTGTTGCGGGGTGATTATGCTGGCCTAGTTCTAGACGATTCTAACTGGTTACGGGTGCTCTAGCCGCTCTAGCTCTATGAATACGCAATTATAGGTACTTTATTATACGTTTTGGGATGCCGCTAGTCACTACTTAGGGTTTTCGGCTAATACTGCTGCGGTAATTGGTTAACTGCTCCAACAATATATACTTATATATGGGGTATACTTCTTTGGGAGTCGCGTCCAGTACGTAAGTTCTGTGTTCTGTGTATGTTGTCCGGCTATATGGGCTAAGAGTGTGTGTGTGTGTTTCAATGTTTTGTGTGTCCAAGTTACATTTTCTATGTAGTTCTTTTCGAATCAAATCTCTCGTTAGTTCTTCGCCCGCCACTTGGTGTACTCTTGTGGTTGTCTTACTGGGTTTCTTTTGTTGTTGTAGTGGTTACCATTTACCGTAGATACAGGCTACACTAAGCTGTACCTACTTGTCACCGTTCACATGTTTACTTGACACACAGAAAGGGGCACGACTCTGGCTCTCACAGTGTCATTGCGAGTCGGGAGAGTCGAGTCGTGGGTCACTCTCAATCTTCACTCAATCAGACTTGGTTCTTGGTCTTGGTCTCTCGCCTAGAAATTTATGTTGCCCAGAAACTGCGATTTGATGGCCGCGGATCGGGCCGTCAGTGCCGTGGCCAGCGGCAAAGTCAGCGCCTGTTGGTGGTACGCCGACTGGGCGTGGCCAGCGGCGGCACCGGAGGGGGCCGCAGCAGCAGAGGCGGCGCCATTCGGTTGGGCCACTCTGCTGCGGCCCGGGGCAGCGCTACAAGCGGTCCCATAACTTCGACCGATGCCGCAAATTGTCAAGCCTACAAAATCATACGAGATACAAGATATAGATGAACAGAGAGAGAGAGAGAGAGATAGATAGAGAGAAAGAGTCAGAGAGCGAGATGGAGAGAAGGGGTCAAAACTGTTTTTAGGCACAGTCTCTGCAAGCTAGAGCTGTAGAACTATCGGTTTCAAGAATCTCCGAAATTCCTTTTTTTAATAAAATAAAAACTTTTAGTTTTAAATTTAATTTGTAATTTAAGATATAAAATATAAAGGTAAATAAATGAAGTATTTACTGAGTAGAGTTAGAAATTCATTCATGTTTATCGCTTGAAGATCGATATACAATGGTATATATCTAACATTTGGTAATTCTCAAGCTCTAGTTGCAAGATATATCTTCAGAATAATTAGTCATTTTAAACAAATAAATGCAAATATATAGTTTAATGACAAAATATTATATTATGTCTAAAGAATACAAGTAAATTATATAGGTACACTACAAATGTACCGAAATAATCTTAGATATATAAGGACTACTGATAAACATTTTATAAAAACTTCCTAAAAGAATTTTGAGGTATTAAACATTAATTTATATTATTTTCGATTTTACTTTTAGAAAATAAATAATTGAAAAACAACTGGATAATACATTTTGATATATTATCGATGAATATTAAAGAAACCATATATATTATTTTAAAATGTGTTCTTAAACTTTAACCCATCTGTTTTAGTTTTATATCGTAATTCGTGGTTAATTAGTAAAGAAACTTTAATCTTTAATTTCTTTGATAAATGCCTCGATTGCTGTACAGCTCTATCGATTTTATCGATAACTGCCGCGATAGTTGCACAGCTCTAGCTCACGCAGAGGGTAAGGTATTTATTGACATCAGCTAAAAGCCCTAGTAGCCAGTGTATTGGGTTTTGTGGGATCTCTCAGTGTGTTGTTCAGTGGTGGACAAATGATAAACTCAAGGCCAAGCTTTAATGGAAATATCAGCTGGATGCGCAGGACACAATTCTAGAGGGGTTTCTATATGTCATGTGGCGCTGTGAGTGTCTTCAATTGGTTCTCCGATCTTTTCAGCTACATTGTGCATTGATATGACGAACGCATTTTTTGCTCTTTCTTTTTATTTCGAAAACAGTATTTCATTTGATTTATTTCAGTAATGAGTAATACTCGATAAATAGTCATTGGGGGCCGCCATGTCCTAGGTCATGTAGTCGCCAATCAGTATCCGATTCTCCGGCACTACGCCCATCACACCCGCTGCAAAGCAAATACAAATACAAAAGTATAAAGAGTGATCAAAGCAAAACTAAGGGGAGACATGGATGTTTGGTGGCTGTAGTTCGGTTCGAATATATAGAACATCGAGGGCAGACGACGAGCTAGCTGGGTTAGTAATGCTAATGTTATCGCAGTGGCATATCGTCATATCAAGTGGCACACAGATTCGGTTCGTTTTGGGGCTCTTGGGGGGTTTTCATGTGGCAAATGTGTGTGCTTTATGGTTGGTTTTAGTCACGGGGTTGCTTCTTCACACTCTCACTCACATACAAGTAATGAACAGGGGCTGAGCAGGTGTGATTCAGTGTGTGCGCTGTGCAGGTTCAGGTGTGTCTAAGCGTGTGTATACATGGGTATTTGTTGGACTTACCAGTTGGATAGGGCAGTCCAAAGCTGGGATAGCCCGAGTAGCCGCGACCAGCGGCGTAGGCAGCATAGGCAGCTGCCGGAAAACCTAATTAAAATATTTAAATTATTAAATTGAATAAATATATATTTTTTTTAAAATAGGTATTTACCTTCGGGCAATGTCCCCAGTCCCCACATGATGTTATCTAGAGGAGTCGCATATAAGAAAAGAGAGAGAGAGCACAGAAAAGAAAGGCAAAAACAGATAATTACTGGCATTCTCACACGATTTTATCAGAGCTAATAATGAATTCAAAACAGAAGAGTATCGAGATTATATCAGGACTAATTGTTATAGAGTGTAAATATGGATTGACTGATTACTATACGTATTCGTTCGACTCGTGTGTACTTAGAGTTCTAATCAAGTGTGTCAACTAAGGAACTGCCGATCCCAGATCATTCGTTCCGCTATATACTACTCTTATATATAGTTTGTGTATGTTTTCTGAGTTCTAAGAAATGTTTTGCGACTGCTCGACACACGGGGATATATGTAGATATCACCCGATTCGTTTTCCATTTCTGCATTAACAGCCTTGATCTGAGCTATGTTTATATAGAGTTATATATATGTAGAGTTACATTGGTTCGATATACCGCAGATATGACACAATTCTAAACACTTATTAGATATGTAGATATAATCTAAGACATTTAGTTTCTATTCTATGATTATAAATTTGAAATTTTCTGCTAATTATAATTGTTATATGTTAATTCGGGCGGGGGCAATTCTAAGGGTCTGCCGTTGTGCATTTCTACAAAAATGCCCCATGTCTGCAGACCATTGCCCCGCGCCCAAAAAGCTAAGGTATTAGGAAAATTTTGTTAAAAGAAAATAAGGAAAATATTATTGAAACTAAACACGCACAATTGGCAAAAACTATAAGTATATGTGGGCTAGTTAAACACTACAACTCAAGGGGGTGGAATATAGAGGAGGGTTGACAGCTATTAGATGTTAGTTAAGAAATTTTTGTTTAAATTTTGCATCGGCCTCTCGAGTGACTTCCGGTTTCTCAGTGAAATTCTCATCCTTGGCTAGTTCCTTCGCTCTTTCATTCGTTCGTTCATTCGTGACATCGAAGGGGGCGGCTGGTGGCGACTCGTTTCCTGTCTTGTGTCTTCTTCCGATTGTTGCAACTTAGGCTAATGTTACAATGGATTCAACTAGGAGTTGAATTTGCGTTCGATTCGAGTTTGAATTTGAATTTGAGTTTGAATTTGAGCGCTTAATGCGCTTATCGTAATGCAATAGATGTGTGTATATGTGGTTGTTTATGCATGTATAATAAATAGCTAGTTTCGAGTTTAGTCAAATATTAATGGCTATGGCAAACAATATATGTGTGCGGACACAAGGAGATGACGGATGGCCGGGGGAGTTGCCTCCTATTACCAGTCGGCTCGGCCATCAGCTGTCTGAGCCGTAATTTGGCCGGGTCCCTGTAATTGGCCCGAATGCACACTGCACACTGCACACAGAGCGCACTGCACATCCATTATCCATGATCCATTTCGGAAAATTACACTCGGACAGCTGTCCGGCCGATGGCTTCGATGGCATCTGCCCAGCCCGGCCCGGCTCGAGTCATCAATTTTTCAAACTAACTCGGTTACACACACGGCCAATGCCTACTTGAATACGAGTGTATACTTTCTAATACCTTAAGGGGCCGTCCCTCCGTCTCTCCGTCCGGCCTCTGCTGGCCTTTTCTTAATCCAACTTAATCGCTAATTCGATACATTTGCTAGGATTGAATTCGATTCGGTTAAATGCTCGCTTTTGGCTTTGGGGCTAGATAAATACACTTTTAGAAAGAGCTATTGATATGAGTGGTACGTATTAGTTAGTATGTATAATAAGAAATGTTCGATATATATGGCACAGGAGAGAGTCCGTTCTCACACACACGCAAAACATAAATGAGTGATGACTTTCGTCCCGCTTGGCATCGGTTGTTTAATTAATTTCTTTACATCCACATGTGGGGCTCTTACGGTCTAGCAAAGTCGCCAGGTGTCTAAGACGCATTACATAATGATAACTGTTACGATCGCCTTCTAAGGTCTAGGGTTTATCGATTGCCTCGATAGTACGTAAGTATGTATCTAAGCAGCTCTCTAGGACCTGCACTTAGCCTAGTTCTTAGGTAATCAAAGTTCGCTTAGAGTCTAAAGAAAGAAAACGAATGCGCCGCTATTGTAAGTAATTCGGTTAGATAACGCATACGCCGCGTGGCCTAAACGCAGCTTAGACAGACACAAAATATATAAGATATATATATATACGATATATAGTACATATGGCATAAGTACATGTCTAATTGTAAGTAAAAGTACACGTAATCCTAGGCCTAGGCTTTAAAGGCGATTCGCGCCTAATCGCCGCTTAATATATTCTTTTGGACATTGAGACGGAATGAGAGTCATATATAAATGTATATGTAGGTGTATAGTCGTTAAGTGTGTGTCTTGTGGTTGTGTCTTGAGAGTGTGCAGGTTTTTAGTTAGTGCTATTATTCAATAGCAAGAATTTGAGTCTGGAGAGACTTTGAAATCTTGGGCAAATTTAAAGATTTCGGTTTAGTCAACATTTCTGTGAAAATCAATAATTCGTACATTATAAATGCAAATGCAAAAATATATATTTGTCTTTTGATTAATAAATCAGGCAAATTTTGCAAAATTTTCTAGGATTAACTTTGTTACTCTTGCGCTTGATTAATTTGTTTGACTGATGCATTTTTAATTAATTGGCCGAATAAAATCGCTTAAAATACATTTTCCCATCATTAAGAGTGGGGAAAATTTATATTGAGCAAACATTTTTTAATCAAACAATATATAATTATAGTTTTTGTGAGCCTTGCAGTTGGCCAATTTGCAGATTAAGCAATTAAAATTCATTAAGCTAAATAAATCGCTGATTAATTTATACAAATTGTTGTATTTTATTATCTTTGACTAAACCAAATTCTTTAAATAAAAGCCTTTAAATTTCGAAGATTTGTAGAAGAATATCTTGAAATGTATTCCTTCGAAAAGGTATATCTTTGTATATGGAACCTTAAATCCTTACAAATATCTTGCGATATTGAATTCAAATTTTAGGCTGCCCTAAGGACCTCTCACTGGGGCCTGTTCGGTCAGATCCCAGGCAGCTGGTACAGCGAGGCCGCCGCAGCTGCCGCGGAGTTGGCGCCCGCTCCCGCCATCTCCAGGCCGCCCGGCATGGCCAGGAGTTCGCTGAGCGGATAATGGGCCGCGGCCAAGGCGGCATTTTGCCGCAGCTGTGCCTGCTGCAATTGGGCAGCCGCTGCGGCGGCAGCAGCCGGAGCCGCTGCTTGCAGAGCACCCAAAGCGAAGGCGGGAGTCCTTAGACCACTGCTCACTGCCGCCGCTGCCAGGAGCCGCTTGTAGCCAACGACGGCGGCGGCATCGGCATACAGAGAATTGGCCAAGGCGGCGTTGCTCTGACCGGGTAAAGCATTGGCAGCTGCCGCGTACTGAAGCAGCGAGGGCGTGGCCGAGGCGGGCGAGGGACTGGCCAGTGGGAGCAGTCCCGGAGCACCTGCAGCAGCGGCCACCACCTGGGCGAGGCTATGCTGCTGCTGCTGCTGATGCTGCTGGGCAGCAACTGCTTGGTGTTGCTGCTGGGCGGCAGCTGCCTGGTGTTGTTGCTGCTGCTGCTGTTGCTGCTGCTGCTGCTGGGCGGCAACCACGGCTGCCGCCGAAAGGTGAGCGGGCAGGGGATAAGGTGTGTACCTTAGCGAGCTCAGCAGCTGGTGGTGGGTGTGTGTTGTGTGTGCCGACTGTGTGTGCGTGTGTAGTTGCTGGTGGTGCTGATGTTGTTGCTGTTGTTGCTGCTGCTGCTGCTGTTGGTGGTGCTGCTGCTGCTGGTGCTGCTGCAGCACGGAGGCGGCAGCCGCTAAACTACTCGGCAGCAAGCCTGCGGCTGCGGCAGCGGCGGACGTGGCCGCCGAGGAATGGGCGTGGCTGCTGCCCCAGACTACCAACTCACCGTATGCGGAGCGCCCGGCAGCCCGTGTCTTGGCCAGGTTGGCCGGCAGCATCACCTCCTTCGGCTGCGCCTTCTTGCATTCGACCTGTGGGGTTAGGAAAAAATCATAAATGAGTTTTTGAAAACATTTTGTTGAAAATTTAATAAGATATTAGTTTAAAATATTTATAAATTATTTATTTCGTTAAAAGAGAAACTAAAGATATTTTTCCCATTCATAAAACATAATTTAAAAAAGAGTTTCTTTGGCAATTTATATAAAATAAAATATAAATTTGTTTAAAGATGTTAGATACTTTTCTAAGGTCTTAAGTTCTTGGAAATTGTATTTAAATTAAACAGGAAGAGAGCCAAACAAAGACACTAATAATATTTATTTATTAAATAGACAAATAATAAATAAGAAAATAAATAGCGACATCTGCTCAAGGTGCTTCAGTCCTTGTGTAAATATATTTTATTCCACCAGAGATATCTGATATTTGTGCCATAATAAAATCATAAATTGATGGGCAATTCGGGGAAGTATTTTTGCTGTGTATGGCAAAAGAAAAGCGAAAAACTTAAAGATGAAGGGGAAGTTAAGCCTCCTGGGCTGCGATTCAGACCGCCACGCTTCACTTACCATTTTGTTGTTTATCTCGTGGAAATGAATTTCGCAAACTTTGTCTACCACATCTTCGCTTTGAAATGTAACGAAGCCAAAACCTGCAAAATAAGAGCGGAGAAGCGAGGATGAGTGAGTGAGAGTGGGGCAGAAAAAGTTTAAGGGCTGCAAAAATTGAACGAAATATGCTTTTGTGTGAGCGAGCGGCTAAATAATTTACTCAAGTGTCGAGACCGAGACAGAGGCGGCACCCTCACCCCTTTGCAGGACACCCAGGACATTCCCCTGCCCATCCCCCTTCAGAGCCAGAGCCAGGCCAGAGCCCGGCCAGAGCCCGGCCAGGCCAGGATAGCTGTCCTCCGGCTGACCTCAATATGCATCCCCTGCAGGGCCTCAAGTGGCGGCTGGGCGAGTAATTCAAACACTGGCCGCTCCGAGTTTACATAATAAACTTTGCCAGCTCGGCTCCCTCCTTGAATCCCCAGTCCTGCCCTGCCCCCCATCTTGACCCGCCCCTCGCCGCCTTGGGATCGGGCATAATAACTTTGTCCTAATGGCGCTGGCCAGCTCTAGAGCAGCGTGGTGGCCACTCTCTGGATATCCTCCAATTGGTGGCTGACGAAGAACTCAAATTCCCGGAATGTCAAGTCATTTCGGGGGTTTTTATGCCCGGAATTGGGAAAGGATTTATTATGGCTTAATTAAATTTCTTCAATTTGTAGACGTTGCAATTTGTGCAAAGTAAAAGTTATAGTTGCAGGATTTACTTTTTTAGTGGAAAACTGGGTTTAATAGTTGGGGATAGTGATAGTAAGTGAGCATTATTTTAATTTTGAAGGTTTTCTCAGGAGGAATTAAAACGGAATTTAAAATATGTGCTTTTCAGTATAAATCAGTGACTATTAATATATAAATAATTATCAGAGCTTAGTGAATGCTCTTTATTATAAGATAAATTTCACATAAATTTATTTATATAATCACATTATAAATACAATTTATTCAATATAAGATAAACCCATTGAAAAATATTTTAATCAACTTATAACTATTTTTTTATTTAGTTAATCCTTTAAAAATAACTTGAATAAAATTTGTATATAAGGATAACTGTATGTTAGCCTACTGAAAATCATCTTATTAATTACCTAAATTAAAAAAATGACCTAATTATCTTTTCTTTTTACTATTCCCCTTAGAAGTTACTTCATTTGGAGTGGCCAAAAGTAGGAGGCAAGTTTCCATCAGATTGGGAGCCATAGAAAATTCCATTTCAGGCTTTCTAGCATTGCCTAGCGCTCTATCCTCTATCCGCTTAGTGCTCCTCCATGCTGCTCCGATTTCCCCCCCCTCCGATTTCGGCACTTTGGCCTTATCGGGGCTTTTCAATTAGCGCAATTGTCTGAGATTTCACATGGTCGAAAAGAAGGGCTCTCTCTCGCTCGGTCTCTCTGTGCAATTAGCAAGGCCAAGTGCAGACACCTGATGCCCCGGCGCCCGCATTTTGTTTGTGTTTGTGTATATATCCTGTACTTGTGTTTGCCTTGCCATGCGGGCCTTAGAGGGGACCCTTGGAGGGGCTGTGTGCGGGGGCGTGGCCGAGCTGGGGCGTAACTGACAAATTAGTTGAAACAAGTAACAGTAAACACGCAGGCTTATTAGCGACATGTGCCGAGCAGCAGAAGCTCTGAGCTCCAAGCGGAGAGCTCCTTTTCCTTGAGACAACGTGCGGGCGAAACTGCTCTTCCCGGAGTGTGTTTGTATTTGTTTTAATTATATAAAATTAGCGCACGTTGCAGGTTGCACGTAAAGCTGCACACGAAGAAACAAGTTCTAAAATTGCTAAATTTACAAGGAAATTTCGATAGCTTCTTGTGGTTTTATTTTTAGAACAGAAATTGGAGGTTGTAAGTTATAGTTTTGACTTTAAGCAGTTGCTACTCTGTATTTATTAACATTAAAAAAAGCTATTTAAAGCAATTCAAAATGGATCTAGGAAAGCCTCAGAAATAAGTTTACTTCTCAAGTTTCCCCTTGTTCACTTTCGTAAATTAAACATAATTTATAATTGAATTTTTCTAGTGTAGCCTCTGGGCTTCTTCAGGTTTTTATTTTCTATTCCGTTGCAACTTCATAAATCAGCAGCCTTGGAACAAATGAAGCCGGCAATTTTCGGTACCTGCTCCGCGCTCCACACGTAACTCAATCAAAAATGTATCTGCTGGATACAAATGCACCCGGCCGGCATGAGGAATGGGCCATGGCCAGGGCTCGTTGGCCAGTTAATTCCGCGGCCTGAAGGTACAAGCTTCCAGCTCTCAGGTGAGTCTGATTGTGAGTTCTGTGTTGAGCCCGTCCCGGCTGCCATTTTTACCTGTCGAAAATTTCCCGCAGGACGGCGCTCGCTGGAGCGATAGGAGCTGACGATGGTCTTGGCAACTGCAAAAATTGCACACTCATGCATGTTATTGCCAAGAAGCGGACACAGATATATGCTCTAGGGGTAGAAGCGGGGCGGCAGCAGGGGGAGTAGCAGCAGCAGCTGCTGCTGCTGTTATGACTGCGCTGCGCCGGCTTGCCAAAAAGAAAAATTACAAAATTTTCAATTTTAATATTAGTGGCGGCTGGCGACGCCAACTGCCAAGCCGGGGCCCCCCAAAAGCTACCCAAACTCGTTTCCCACTCCTCCTGGCCACCTAAGCCACCCGGAAAAATACCCACCGAAAAATACACCCAACCGCACCGAAGCCCGGCCGCCCACAAGCTGGCTGCTTAGGCGCACGTTGGGCATGTCCTTGGCTTGCCAAATGAAATTCATAGCATAGTTTTGGGCGCAGCTCGGCTGTTGTGAACTCTATATTTGTACAGGACATATTGCTTAGAGGCGGCAGGCAACTTGAATAAATACTTTCTGTAGACTTTAACTTTTTCATATTTTTATAAGAAGAAGTTTTTAATTATAAAGCTAAAGCTGCTCTTTCTTGGCTTTAAGAAGAGTATTAATAATGGTTGGTCTTTACTTAAACCCTCTATCTATTAATATCTTGCACCATTTCCCAGTTAGTACTATTTCAAATTGATTTTCTGCCTAAACCCAATTCCCCTTAGCGCATTTCCACTGTAATTGCAATTGCCCTCGACCGCGTTGTTGTCATCCCCGCTGTTGTTATTGCTGTTACTGCCCGGCCTGCCTATATTGTTTTATGGCATATTCATATATCGTTTCCTATATCTTGTTTTATTTTTTTTCCCTCTGCCCTTATCCCATATCCCATATCCTCCCGTATGTCGTGCCGTATCCAGTATATGAAACGCTTGTAGAGTTCTGGCTTCTGGCTTATGGGCTGTGCGGCCCTCAGTCAATTCTGGGCCAACTGCCACTGCCGTTGTTAGCTGGAAAGCGGCGCTGCAATTTTCAGTGACCAGGCTACTCGTACTCGTACTCTCACTCGTATATGAGTTGCCTCGCTGGCTGTCTGTCTATTTGCCCATCTGTCTATATGTCGCTGTGCTGCACACATGATTTATGAATGAGTAACAAACTTGCTGCCGTGTAGCCGAGCAACCAACGACGTCTTTTCCACTTTTCTTTTACATTTTCCCTCTTTTTTTTTTCGTGTTGCCCCCTCTTTATCATAGTTGGTGTGTGTGTGTGTGTACGTGGCAATTGCCACACACAGATATGTATATATATATGTAGGGAGCTGCCGGATCGGATCGATAAAATGCAATTACAGGCATATCGCAAGTGCCAGTAGGCAACGGACTCCGACTCCTCATGGCAATAAGGTCGTACATCGTACATCGTCCGACTGTACAAAAAGTCGCCAGCGTTGTCCTCGTCCTCACACAGGACTCCTGTTCGTCCTCCTCCTCCGTCGAGGGGGGCTCCTCCTACAACTAATACCCTTTGATTAACGACACACATTTTCTATTGACTTGCCCGCTGGTCGCTGGTAGCTGGTCGCTGTGAAGTTGGGCAGTTGGTGGCTAGCAGAAAGGAGAAAGCACCTGCATATTTCATCGCCGATCGATGCACGCAATTGTAATTTGCGATTTGCAATTTGCAAGGCTGACATGTCCTGGCCGAAATGAATTGCGCCCGGCCAATGAGTCGTGTCAATAGCTAAACTGTCCCACTCAACTCTGGTCAATGCATTTTTAATTGCGAAATTGGCAAAATCACGGCATGGTCAAGTCAAGTCTCTGACCAGGTAATTGCTGGAGGAGAAGGCTGGAAATTGTTTTGGGTTCGGCTGATTATTGTGACTTGGCCTAAATCTTTGATTTGACGGGTCAAGACTGGCAAGGGGAAGACCTCTGTATAGAGGATATTTCATTTAATTTGAGGAAATCATTTGCTAAATTAGTTAGTTTGCCTCGATTAAGTTTCCCGTCTCCCCTGGCAAATGCATTTTTAATTGAAAACCCTGGGAACTGCGCCGGAAATTCGTTAAAAATTTGTGTGTGCTGTGGGTTATTTATTTTGCTCATTATTGCTGCTTGGTCCCCGGGTGACTAAATCTTTGATGCGATGGCTTGGCGTCCTTCACATTATTTTTAAAATGCCTCATATTTGTTTTTATTGGCCCGCCCCCGTTTTCAAGCCTTCCTTTTTTGTATTTTTTATGTACTATATGTGTGTATGACTGCATCATCATGCAGTTTCAGCGTACTCCAGCGTCCAATTAAGCGAAATGTTCTGTGGGCCCACGGCTCTATCTCTGCAGCCCGCTTTTTTCCCCAGTCCTTCCATTCGCCGCCGCTTTTTGCGCTTATCTGCGATGCGGCGCACAGAAGTATGCTACAATTTTTTATGGGCCGCGCCGAGCAAAAATCATGTTTTCTTATTCCCGTGTGCGTAATTTGAAGGGCGCAAAAGTTAACAATGTCCGGTGGTGATGGTGGTGGTGGTGGTGGAGCGGGAAATATGTACAACATGTAGCGGGCGGCACGGAGGGGCGGTGTTTGCCAAGTGGCGGAATGATTGCGCCAAACCCGAGACCAGCAACAACTATTGGATGCATGCTGGCCTCCGGTTTGTGTCGGTGTGAGCTAATTACTTTTGAGCTGCGGCTCGGCTGTGCTGCCTTTGGTTTGTGCAAAATTGGGCACATCAATCTTAATGCCCCGTGTCTCAGGTTGTACCTCCATGTGGGGGTCGGCTCTCGGGGTCACAATGCGAAATTCGGGGCGTCATTTAAAACTTTAATAAGCAAAATTGACAACGACAAGGCATTGGACTGTGCAGCAGGACACAAAAAGGACACACGCACACTGGACGTAAAAAGGGTTGCAAATGCTTTCTGAAGAAAACATTTTAAGCTACTTAGGATTTTATATGTCAAATGATGACATTTTTCTCAAGAAATTTGTATTTTTAACTTTTGCAGCTGAAATGAAACCTGTTTAGGTTTTCCTACGAAATTGTATTTATGTTATGATTTGACAGGTTTTCAGAATAAAACTGTAGGTTAAATGCCATTTCAATAGGGGTTCAAGTCAATGAATAAATATTTAGAATTTGTTTTATGTTTGTTTAAATATTTTAAACCTCAAATTAAAATTGAAAAAATATTATAAAATATATTAAACATTTTAAATATTATATTTATGTTTACTTTTCAACCTGAAACACACAAGAATCTTAGAATAAAGTAAAGGGATTTATTAAATGGAAAATACATAAGCTTAACCATTAGCAACTTTATGCATATTTCTTACTCTCCTTACAGTTTTTATGTAACTTTTTCCCAATCCCAATTTTTTTTTGCAGTGCACTGGAAGCCGGACACTCCGACAGGGTACTCGGACAGTTGAACAGTTGGACGGACAGCTGGACAAACGCAATGGACGCAGTCGTGCGCTACAAGTTCGTGTAGCGGATGTACACTGGAGATTTAAGCCTTCTGCCGTCCAGCCAGCGCACCTCAGCTGCTGACCTCGCTGGCCTGCAGCATATACACCCGCTCCTCCCCTGGAGCAACGTCCACCCACTGGACCACCTGAACCACCAGCCAAAAGCCACTTCACTCCAGTGTGAACCCTATGAACCACCCACTGGAACAGCCATCCGGCAGCGTAAGAGGATGGCCGTCTCTTATGGCCCTTATATCCGGTTGCATTGGCAGGTAATCTTTTCGGGTCCCTCTACTTCCTATTTCCTGTTGCCCGGCCATTTTAATGCCCCAACAAGGTTTTAAAACTGTATTAGCCCTTTGCTTATGAGCATCCTGCCATGCATGATACATTGACATTCGTGTTGTGTTGTGTTGTGTGAGTGTGTGTGTTTGAGGGTGTACATGCATTGCTAAGCTCTCGCACTTCCGGCTCCGGCTCGTTAAAGCCCGGAAACGGGGCTAGCAAATGTTTTGTGGCATTTATGATGATGATTTTCATAGATAACGATAACGATTGCAAAAGTCACCTCTGTGCCGATTGGTCTGCTTGTCGAACATCAACATGGCGTCCTCGATCTGGAAGCAATCAATTGGAAAAACAGATTGGTTAGTTATTAGCTGAGGAAAATGTAATTAAATATATATATTTATATTTTCTCATGTATTTTTTTACAATATATAATTATTTTATTTATTCCTAGGTCTAAAAAAGGCTTGATTTAATTTAAAAATATTTGTTTTAAATGTTTAATAGATACAAAATATATTCCCAAGTCTTCAAAAAGTTATTCCCTTGTTTTCCAAAATATTACATTACATTCATTTATTATTTGTTCCCCGTTTCTAGTCCACAAATCGATAAGTCTCATCTATTTTACCCTTAGATATCGATAGACTAATATATTTGCCTTTTTTTTCCGTTGCGTAAAATGTGGCAATTTTTCATTTGCCAACTCATTTTCCGCGACTTGGCTACACTCCTTCGCCTCCAGTGCCTGGGTCCTTCGCTCCTTTGTTGCAGTCGGTGCATAAGCACTCGAAGTTTGCCTCCTCGGTGCGCGCAACTCAATTAATGGCCTGAATAAATGTTCGCAGCAGACAAAACTGCTGCTAATTGCAAAGTGAGTGCGCACAATGGCCGGCACAGACACACACACACACTCCCTACTGGCCTCCCCCCTTTTACCCCACCAGCACCCCCCAAGCAGAGCAAAACTTTTAGCCATTATGGCGCAAAAGAACTTATAATGATAGTTGACTGTCAAACCAGCGCACTAACTAACTAACTAACTGCGCCCGCTGACTTTCCACTGGCTGGCTGACTGGCTCATTACAGGCCCGCTAACTGGACATGCGGGAATGATGAACTGCTGGCCAACTGGCTGACTGACTGACTGACCCGCCAACTGGTTGTCATTTGATATTTTAATTGACGCGCCGAATGAATGCAGCAAATGTGCTGCTAAATTGGCCATCACAATCAGATTGGGGCTCAATTGCATTGGCCAGAATGTGAATTGTGTGTGCAGTTGTTGAATTGAGGCATTAATGATAAATATCAAAATAAATGTGCATTTTCGATAATAACTTTTGCTATTTAATTAAGGAGCTTTTTATAATGGTTGTGGGGACACAAATAGGTTCTATTACATCAAACCTGATATTAAACATTTGAAATACTTAGTATAACTATAATTTAGTTCGTTAATCCCACAACTAAAATTCTCAAAATTAAACAGAAAGAAAACAATTTTTGTTATATTGCATATATCCTTGCCTCTCAAAGTTTACCTTTAATTAGGATTATTGACTTCTGATTGGAAATCACAAAATCAATTGCATATACACTTTATGAGGAATCTGTTAAACTGACCAATTAGCCAGTAAATGTATCAATTTCAATGTTTTCAACCCAACTGATGCAAAATGATTTGATTTTTGCCAGGAATGATTTCCATAAACGAACATTTTAATGAAAATTTTCAAGTGATTTTCACTTGACATTCTGCAAAATCCTTTCATATATTCTCTGCCAGGCAGACACGATTTCCTTGAGGTCCTTCTTAGCTTCCTACCTGCCTGCTTGCCATTCAATATTATAATGTGACAACTTTGGCTTTATCCTGCTCCTGCGCTGCTAATTGCACATTTCTTGTCAAAGTTGCGATGCGGCCTTTAATGAGCTGCAAGCTGACCCCGAATCCTTGTCGTTACTCCTTGCTCTCCAGCCGCTGCTGCACCTGCTTCTGCTCGACTGCCTGCTTATGGGCCATTGATTAAACTTAATCAATGCGCTTAAGGCAACTCGCAACTCCTGTGCACTGTAATTAAAATGCAGCCACGATGCCAGCGAAGGCGGCCTTATAAAAATTAATTAAGCTTGCGCCGCACTTTTCCGCCCAACGCCCACAGTTACCCTCTCTTACCGCTGATTCGGTAGTATGCACAGAAAAAAAAATCAAGAACCTTTGAGATAAATATATAAGAAACATTCTGTCTATTAATCGAAAAGCTTTTAAGATAATAGGCTGATTTTAAATTGGTTTTAAAAGTCGGAAGGGGGTTAATTGGTTTTTCCTTTTGGAAGCTGTAAAGTATATAATATATTTAATTATATATTTTCTTAGCTATTTAATATCTTAAAAATATAGGTAATTCATATAGTGGCAGACTTATTTTCGCTTAAACAATATGCAAAAACCCATCAAAGCAAATACCAATTTAGGTTTCACATGGCCAGTAATAAGAGTACCTTTGACCCCAACTGAAAATCAATTTTTTTTCTATATTTTAATAAAATCTGATCCGATTTAATTAAAGTTTCTCCTCGTGCAGCCATGTAGCTGTTGTTCGCGCCTCGCAATTCGCAGCTCTTCAAGTGCAGCCGCCGATGAAACCAACTACAACATTGTTTTTCAATTAACAATCAACAACAATGCCGCAACACAATACAAACGAACGGCGAAGGTTACACGCGCCAAATGACACAAAAATTGCCAGCTCAGGTGCTGCTGCTGCTGTAAAGTGGGGGGGGGGGAGGCTAAGGAGGGGACTTGGCCAAAAGGGGCGTGCCCTCGGTGGGCAGTACAATTGCAATTGTTGTTGTTAATTAAGCGGGCAAAACTGGAAAAGCGAACACTGCGAATCGAACTCGAATTGCGGCCTGTTGTTAATGTCCGCCTCCCTGGATAGCCACGCCCCCCAGATGCCCCCATCGATAGCTGTCATAATTACACTGGCCCCTGGATCGTTGGCTGGCTCATTATGCCACCCATTTCACCGATTTCGCATTTCCCACCGCCTGATTTCCCATTCCGCAACGAGTCACCGCAAACTTTAATTCTATTAGCAAACGTTAAATGTACACCACGAAAGGAGGATGGAGGTTGGTGTATATATTTCTATATATATAATTATAGCTGGGGGAAGATTAATAGCATTTATGGGGGATTTTTTTAAGGTATATCTTGTTATGGTTTTTTAATATTTTCATAGCGTCAAAAGGACTTAAGACAAAGCTGAGTAAAAATAGTTTAATTTATTAAAGAAAGATTTAAAGATGAACAAATATTAGTTCAAATAAATATTGAGGATATACAAAATATTAAAATTAAATATTTGCAATTAATATTAAAAGCTTAATAAACGATAATATAGTTTAATTTTCGATTATCTATAATGCCAAAATATTCTCATTTCCATTTTATTATTATATTCTCCTTTATATCCCTCGAATTTCTATTATTTCTTTTATATTTTAAGCTAAATACCAAACGGCTTAAAATTATTATTAATGTTTATAATAATGAAAATTCCCACTTAAAATAACCTAGTAACTAAACTCCTGTACCAGGAATCACTCTTCTCAGCCTTAAAGCTTCTTAACTTTAAAGTCTGGCGACTATAATAATGTAATTAATTATAAGAACCAAAAGGAAAGGGGGCTCTGGAATGCTATTATTTCGACCACAATTGTGTGTATGTGCGTGTGCCACTAACAAGCAGGCGCGCGTAATTTTATTTAAATCTGAATTCATTAATTCGTCATAATCCCCAATCATTGCGCCGCCTGCCAGCGAGGAGAACTTCAAAAAGCCATCAACGACAGACGTTGATGCTGCTGTACCGCCAGCATCTCAACCCCACCAGGCGCTCCGCCTCTGAAAATATCCCCCGGAATGGTCCTCCGCCCGCTGGAAGCCCCCAAAAGCCGGGCCATTCATTTGGCTCATTTTGTGTACAAAAATGCTGCGCTCAGTGGAAACGGCGACGCTTCATTATCGTAATCGTTATATAAAACAGCGGGCTGACTGCGAAATACAGACTACCAGCGACTACAGTGTCAGACAGCTGTGTATGTGCCTGTCTGTCTGTATGTATTTTATGCGTTTTGCGGCACATTATGTGCTTACAGTGAGTCCTAGACGAGGCGACTGCTGCTGACATTAATGAATGTGGCCGACAAAGGGTCCTGCGGGTGATTTTTATTTGAGTTCCCCCTGCCTCCTCGCAGACTTAGGCAGTGGCCAGCCGGGAAAAAAAAATAGAAAAATAAAAGCTTCGATAAGCAGCCTAGAAGCGGAAAAGGTTAAAGTCATATTTTCATGGCCAGCGAAAGCGGGGAGTTTTTCTGGAAACCAAAAAACAGAAGAACTCTTGGCTATTTACTCGCCTTTAAAGTGAAAGTCAGAAGCTGTGAAATTTGATTTACTTAATGGATGGCACTTGAGCAATTCAATTTATATGAAACAGAAATGAAAATATAAAGAGGGATCGCGCTGCCTTCAAAAATATATATTTTAATACAGGAAAATAGTCTTTGAAATATTAAATTTGTCGTTTAAAGTAAAGACTGCTAAACAATAAATAAACTAAGAGCAAACAAAGAACTTTATGTGCTGTATAAATATGATGACATATATTTTTGTATTTTAGTTTCTTTTTAGCAAAATAAACAAACTAGATTTTCAAGAATTGTTGATCCTTCTCTCCTCTAAGAAGTTAAGTCCTGCGGTATGTGAACAATTGTGTTTGTTAGCGATTCAATGGAACGCTTTGCTCTTGAGATTCCCGAAATGCACATTGTATATACATAAATATACAGACATATATAGGAGCCTTATATGAATGCAGGACAGATGGATGAAGCTCTGCCCGGCCACTCGTTAAATCGTCAGAAATTGCCGCCCTTCTCTTTTTTCCAGCTTCCAGCTTCTCCCCGGAATCTAGTCGGGCTTTGTCCCCCCGGCGAACCGCTTTATCCTGCCCATCCACGCCTTTGGTTTTGTTTCAAAGTCCCCGAAGTTCTAACTGGATAATTTGCAGTAATTCATCTTGCTGGCGGTTTTCTCGATTCTCCTCCGTCCGACTTTTTTGCGACTTGGCTCCCTCGGCAGCCGCCCGTTTTGGTTTCCCGCTTTTGTATGCCTGCTTGATTGCGACAATTTATACGGCGTCGGGCTTGTCAGGATTTGGTTTTTGGTGGCTCTCCTCGCCGGCCTGGCCTGGTCTGCCATGTAAAATTGAAATGAAAAAAGGAAAAATCCCAGAGTGCTGGTGGGGGTGCGTTCTTCAAGAGGCGCTGCTTTAAAGCTGCAACTGAATAGTCATACATCTAATGATAGTCTGTCCCCGGCACTCGGCACTTACTTATTTTTCGTTTGCTGCGAGCGAAAAGAATGAAAAAAAAAAAAAATACCCAGTAGATATAGTGGATTTTTTTGGGCAAGGGGTGGGAGTTGGGAAAAGTAAACTTTTCCGGGGCTGGACGTGTGCGATGCCGAAGGAGAGTTCCCGGGGGTGGGACATCTTTCAAAAAACTTTCGCCGGGCGACAGCAAAAAAACAGCATCGACTTCTTATGTACCATATAAGCACATACAATATATATATATATATACGCTGATGTGTGTGTGCACATGACTGCGTGCGGTTGAAATATAGATAAACTTTTTTAAGCTCGTATTTATTACATATTTGGCTGTAAGTAGAATTTAAGTTGCTTTTTGCTACCGACACACGCTGCGTATGAGTAATGCCCAACCTCCAAGGGCTCCATTCCTTTGCTTGCCACACACAGCGGTGGCAGATGATATAGGAGCTTAAGGATAAGGCTTAAAATAAGGAATACTTTTTAATATAAAGAATATTCGTTAGAATTAAAACTGAATTGTGAGAATATTCCACTATAGAAAGTATTTATTATTACAGCTAACAAAATCAAAGAAACTTCAAAGTATTACAATGATTAATTACCTTGCATTTCCTGTGCTATAATCTTGCCCACCACTGTGTATAACCTTGCATTCGGACGATCTGTTTGTGGTAATTTTGCAATCAAAAACGCATCAATCGAAGCCATTCAGAGACAAAGGGAGACGAGGGAAATGCCGAGAGCAGGGCAAGGCGAGTGGCACATTAATGAGGCTCACTCGTGCGAGTCGAGGCACAGGATATATATTTCAATTAAAAAAGGATTCCATTTATAATCCGCAACTTGATTTGTTATGCCAAAGCAGCAGCAGCAGCAGCAGCAGCCACCAGTGCCACCAGAAGCAGCAAAACCGAAACCAAAACCAAACCCCAACATTAGCTGCACGACTGGCACGCAAGTATGAATATTAAATTGTTGTGTAGAGAGTTGTGAAATCGGGGAGGGGCCAGGGATATAGGGGAAGAGATATTGGCGAAGAGATATAGAAACAGAAACGGACTCGCAGCGAGAGAGAATGGCAAATGGCGAATGATGAAAAACGGGTTTGCATAGTTGATGCCTCTGGCTTAGTAGATCAACTATTAATGGAAAAAAACCGAATGAAATCTGATGGCACGCACTATGACACGAGGTCAAGGGTTAAGAAGCACGAACACTGCCAAAAATAAGCAATCAAGGAGCTGAGAAATCTTTAAACGAATTGTAAGAAACATTTGTTGTTGTAAATTCTCTTCTAATCGTTTATCAAAAATAGATAATATATAAATATAAATACAATATAATTAATGAAACATTTTAATTCAAAGCTTAAACATTTTTTTAGGGACTATTTCAAAGGCAAAACATTATAAAATTGTTCCCTGTGCCCCTTTATCACACTGAAAGGCCAGCCGGCTTAAAGGGACACCTCTGCCTGTAAGGCCAAAAGGTCACGGCACAACACAAAAGAGTTAATATTTACATAAATTTCCTTTGTCGCACACAGGCGGCTTCGATGCGATGAGGTGGGAGGGGGGCTCGTTTTTAATTTGATTGGATTGGGTGCCTGGAAATCTAATATTCCCCAGATCATTACATCACACCCACGGGGACCTTCGTCCATTGAGTGTTTTTAGGGATTTTCAAATTAGTTTTTTGGCCGGCGGATTATCCCACTTATCAATTTGCTGGACAAGCAAAGTTTCGCCTGGCCATGCCGAGAGATAAACTTGCATTTTAAGCGGCGGCGTCCATCTCCATTATAACCCTAATGAAAGCAGTTACCCGCTCAGGCAGCCACTATGTTAGTTTTCTTTTTCGGCCACAGCTTGTCATCACTTTTAATAAGCTGGCCGCAAAAACTTTGTCACTTTCTTCCCTGTGTGTGTGTGTGTGTGGGCTGTGCGGAGAGATTTCTTGAGCGAGAGCTACTAAAATTTAATTAATATCGATTTCGGATTTGAAAAGGTTCGCCCGAGACCCGAGGACACAGAGGCAGCATTTTTGCGGCAGGCCAAACAACTTGAGCGGGTTATACTCACACACACACACACACACACACACAAAAAAGCCAGGAAAAATGAAGGAAAGGAAAGGACCTCTGCCCGACATCCTTGAGGAGGTTAACGGGACGGGGTCTATTGGGGCCATACAAAGATGTTACAGCTTAGGCAAGAACTTGCACTGAAAAACTTTTAATCTTTGCGAGCATAAGTAAGATATATGTACCGCACTCGCATTCGTCCTGTGTGTGTGTGTGTGTGACTTCAAGAATGGAAGCAGCTGCTCAATATTTTCGCAGAGACTTGCAAGTGGGATTGAGATTTCTAATGGGATTGGTTTTCCGTACGAGAAAGGACTCCCTTTCTATCCAATCTCAAGGCTTTTTTCCTGCCTGACCAGCCAGTTGGAGCAGCTCGACGGCCATATAAAACAACTTGCAGAACAATTTTCGTTAATTAAAATATTTTCAATGTGTAGTTATATGCTCTGGGTTCTGGGTCCTGGTTTTTGGGTCCTTCTGCTGCTCTGACTGCTCCCCTACTTCCTGCTCTCCATTGGCCCTGGGTCGCCGTCATAGCTGCTAAGGATGCTCGAATTACAAAGCAAATTATAATTTCATGAAAGTTAAACGAGCAACTGCTGCCGCTCTAGCTCCGGCTCCGGCTCCAGCTCCTGCTCCTACTCCCGTTCTAGCTTCTACTGCTCCTTCTCCTGCTCTAGCTGCTTGTTCCGAGGGTCACTGAGCTGGGTAGGCCAGGGGGATAAGGCAAGATGGCTCTCGCCACCGCCCACTGCGCTCCTGAGTGCAAAGGTGGCCAGGTCGCCGAGCTGTGCCCGAGATTGGGAATTAAACATGCGCTGCCAGGGAGCGAGCAATGCAAAATACATAGGAATAAAAAGTGAATTGGGCAGGCGGCTGGGAAAATAGGGGAAAATATCCAGCGGAAGCCAAGAACTGCCAAGCTGGCAACAATAAAAACCGATTTTTTTTTCCTTCCCCGTTTATGGGTGTGTGTGTGTGCAAGTGCGAATTTATGTCTTCAATTATTCAACGCCTCATTTGTATGCCCCGCTTCCTCTCTGGCCTCTCTTTCACTTCCAGCATTCGAGTGCTTGTGGGAGGCATGCTAAAATGGCGGCATGCATTTCCGTTTCCGGCCAGTGCAACGGAACACATCGGTGGCACTGCATATGGCTGCCTGCACATGTGCGCTGTCTCCCCGGCGCTCCTTTGGCAATTGAAATTTCAACTGGCGCAAAAGTAATTCAATTCAACGCCACTGCTGCCGCCGCTGGACCCAAGCATCCTGCATGTCCTTGTGCGCCCACAACTCCTCCTCCTCCCTCACTTTGAAGGCCTCCTGCCCGGCGACGACAAGGGCAAGAACAAAGCATTTAAGAAGTTATTGTCATAAATGTTTGAGTTTGTTTGTTGCCGGCACAGGGCTACAGCTCCACCCTGGCATCCAGGACACAGGACTCGGCTCAAGGACCCCGCCCACATGTCCTGGCTGAGAGACACAACTTTTATTTAGCCATGTTGAATGCCACCGCCGCCAATTTGCAATTCTAATGTAATTTTTTCGCGAATCATAAGTTAGAGGCGAACTTACGGGTGTGGGGATTCACTTGAAATTTTCCCGGGGCTTAAGCCTGACCAATTGTAAAGTTGCCCAAAAAATTTCCTCTTGCCCGGAAGGGGAAGAGAAAAGGAAAAGGAGGCGGCAAAGGGAAAGAGCGGCGCCACCATTTCCTCGTTAGTTACGCGGCACAAATCGATCAGAGGGCAAACAAAAACGAAGAACACAAGGAAAATATGTTAATTTCGGTTCATGTTTATTGCGGGACGATGACGAAGAAAATTAATACGAAATCGGAACGGGAAAAATTTGATTGCGGAAATAAACGAAGATGGAATGCCCTGATTTGTAGAGAATTAGAAAAGTCTTGAGAGAGATTTTTAAACAATTTTTTAGTGGGTTTTTTAAAGATTTGTGAGAGGTTCAAAATGAAGAGAAAGGTCATTCTTATATTGACAAGAACTAGAAGATTATTAATTATTATAAATTTGTAATCAACTAGTTATTATTTATTTCTAAGTTAGGAATAGAATTATTAATTTTTATTGCCTAAAAACAAATACAAAACAAACCAATTCAAATTGTTTCCATGAGCTCTTGCCTTTTTTTTACAAAAACGAAAAATCCCGCTTGGCTTCCAAAGAATTTATTAGCATATCCTGGCAGCTTGATAGGGATTCACTGGAGCCCCGCCATAATTACCAGCTTATAAGGAAAAAAGGGATTGCAAGAATCCCGAGAGCAGCGAGCGGCAAGGACAAATACTGCGAACTCAAACAATGGCAGCGCATTTACATTTGCATTATTTAGCATTTAAGCGTCACGCGTTGCGTAAACAAATTGTGCAAATAACAACAAGGAAAGCAGCACAAGCGCGTAATTCATTAAACAATTTCGTTTTTATTCTCGGGATTGGGTTCCGGAATCGGGATTCTGATTGGGATTGTGATTGTGACCGTGATTGGGATTGGGATTGGGATTGGGACTGGAATGGCTATGGCGATTGGGATCGGTGTAAAAAACGGGGTGGGCTTAGCTGCAAGTGAGACCCGGGATTTAGTTGGTCAGTTTTTAAAGCCACACACTCGAGCTCTCGAAGGGATCGCTGTGTGTGTGTGCTCTTGTATATCCCTTTATACACACCAATGCACTTATTGGTTTACTTGTTTACATGGCAAGCTGCTCGTTTTCACACTCTTTCTTATTTGCTTTAACATTTTCGCATGCATATGCAAGCAGCCAGGACGGCATCGAGGACGAGGGCGAGCACGAGAATGTAAAGGAGGACCTGCACCATGGACCAAACATAGCCCAAGAGTGCTGCTGCTGTTGCTGTTGTTGTTCGTTGTCCTGCGGTGGCATTTTATACGTACATGTATGTGTGGGTGTGCGCTTCAAGTGCGCCTGTATGCGTGCCAGTTGTTTGCAATGTTTTTACATCGAATGTTGATTGTACAAAACCACTGAACAAGAAAAATTAATTATACAAAAACGTCACCGCCAAACAGCTACCGAAACTGTTGACCCAACGGAACCGAGTGGCGGGGCTACACCAAGGAAAAAAATATATATACAACATTATCGGATCTGCAGTTTTTTCCTTCTCAATTTTAATTCCGAGTCGTAGCCAACAAAAAATTGAGACTTTAAATATATTCCAATGGCTTTCAACGAACGCAAACAATTTTTTGTGACAGTTTTTTATGAATTATTTTGAGGCCTTTTTTAAGGCAGACAAGTTATGGTTTTATAATGTCCAGACTTGTTCAGAGGATATGGCTTATAGTACATTTTTAATTTATTATTTACAAATTTTGCTTTTCTGAATCATTTAAAAGTTGTTATGTATTTTTGGCTGTCAAGTTTTTAAACTGATAATTATTATTTTAACATTAACAGCGTCATACTTGGCAGCCTAAAATATTATAAGTTTAAGGTCCAATAAATTAGTGAATATTAAAAAAAAAAGTTTTTCAATTAATAAAAAATGTCTTAAGGGTTTTAGGGTTCATTGAAATAAGCAACCATTAAAAGTTTATTATTCTTCCAAACTAAAATAAGTAAATTACAAAAGACATCAGCTTCCCTTGCCCTTGGGAAAGCATTTACTTAAATTCTATTTTTTTCTAGTTACAAATTAATATATTTTTTATATTTATTATATTTACTACATATGTCTCAAATAAAATTTTTTGCAATTATTTTCTTCCTGTGTAGTCAACCTTTGTTTTGATGCAATTTTCGTTTTGCGGCTCCAGATAAAACGAATTTATGCCTAACCAGGAGACAGCCAGACATGCACATTTGCCCACACATATATTTCATTATATTTATTTATTATTTAACGTATTTCGAATTAGGCAGACAGAGGACCATTGTCCATTTTCCAGCTACCGACCGCAGAGTTTGAAACGAGCGCAATAAATCAGGCACAACTGGCAGGCGGACCGCCAGAAGAATTTCGAATTGCAGCTGCTGCCTTGCCATGGCTGTTGCGGGGAGAATCAATTTATGCAAACGCCTCGCAATCAAATAATCCCTACGATTCGGTCGAAACAGCTTTTAAGCAAATGCGAAATCCTGTAGCACACTTTTAAGCGCTCGCTTAATGTGCCCCGAAGGTTGCCTTGGCGGTATGGTGTTGTGTAGTGGGTGGGGCTCTAGCGCTATAGCGCTCTCAGTGGGTGGCATTTGGCATTGGCAAGTCGAAGACGTCGAAAGCCGCGGGCTGTGTACGTGTTCAAGTGTGAAGCTGCCAGTGCCACGCCCCCGCAGTACGCCTCCAAATCGACGCTTACACTTGTATTATATACGAGCAGTTCTACTACCCTTCATGAGCAGATTACAAGGGTATATCCCTGGGAAAAAGGCGCCATAAAGAATATACGGGGGAGGCGGGGAAAGTGTTGTTGAAACCGTGCCCAAAAGTATGCTGCAATGTGTAACGCACTAAGAGGAATTTTACAACAACGTAGGGATATTCAATTTGAAATTGATTTCTAAATACTACAAATTTTGAGAAATTAATAATAAGCATGAAGAATGGTATAAGGAGTGGTTTAAAACAATATTTGAATTTGTTGTAATATAATTTCAGATAATTCCTCTTTAAAACATATATATATTTGTAAACTATAAAGTTAAATAGTAATAATTATTACTTTAGATTACAGAACTCCCAGGTATCTCGGAGTCGTTGCGTTTCCCACTTCTTTGATATTTTGTATGGCAGCTTTCTTTTTTCGCTATTTTTGTTTTGCACGGAAACTGCGTTTTTGCATTTTTTATTTTCTTTCTATGGCATTGCATTTAGATGTTTCGCGTGAACGTCTCTGTGTGTGTGTGTAGCTTTTGTTGCGGTGCAGTGCAATTTTCCAGCAGCCCCCTTTGGCCCAACCCCCGTCTTTTGTGTGAATCAAGCAAGTTTTTATTTCAAGCAGCCAGCGGAAGTGTGGCCCTTGTTGTTGCTCGGCTAAGAAGTAGAAGCTGGCGAAGGAACAGGACTTAAGGGGCATAAAACGGGGGTTACAAATGGGTGGGGTGGGGGAAAAACCGGGGAAAAGGGCAAGAGGAAAAACGGGTGGCTAGCAGTCGCAGTTGCAGCTGAAGTTGGCTTCTGTGCAACATTGTGGCACATGGCAAACTGATGACAACGACAATAACTGTAATGAAACCGAGATAAGCTCTGGCCACACAGGATTCCGCACAGCGCACAGATGATGATGTCGCTCGGGGGTGCTTCACTGTACCGCTTGGAGCGGATGGTGGGTGTCCGGGAGACGGGTCTCCACTGTAGACCACTGGACCTCCGCTGACACAAGCAAATCGCTTGCTCATTTGTTGTGCCATTGTCGTCGGACGACGGGGGCAAATTGTTGGAAATGGAGTTTTACGCCGGACCAGAGACGATTATCGCGGTCACGGATTACAGAGTGCAGGGAGCATTATAAATGGAGCTTAGGGTTAGCTTACACTGCGGCGAAAACGGAGCTCTTAAATGGGATAGAGGGAGCTTTAATAGTGTGGCTTTGTGGACTCTATGCATTCTGCATTGGAATTAAAATAGAAAGACCTGGGAAATATACTTTGTTTTGTGGAAAATATAGAAACAAATTATTTATAAATTTTTCAAGGGTAGATTTAACATCTATAAAAGTTATTTTCTTGCTCCAAGTCTTGCTATTTATCAGTGTTAAATATCCTTTTAAGGGCTCTTAACACTAGAAATCCTCTGAGATTTGGGTCGCCCCATTTCTATGGCTAGACAATGATTGATTGGCGATTTTCCATGATCTAGCCCTCGCTCTGAAAAGTGCCTAATTTAATATTTAAATTGCTTTCTCAAGATTCAGTCATGCAAATCGATTAAACTCCACGCCACTTTGGTTATCCCCCACTCAGTCTCTACTTTTTTCTCTCCAGAAATCTAACCACTCCGCTGGCCACTGAATAATTAAAAAAATTTGCCACTCAGTTGGCGGCAGCGTCTCACCCTCACTCCAATTTTCTCACTCCAAAAAAATAAAACCCGAAAAATCAGAGGGGAGCTTCAACTACCCCGGGAGCAAACAGTGTGACAGCCTCAACCGCTGGCTTTTCCCGCGATTCCTCTCCGCCCTTCCCAGCAGCCTCATCGTCGCTGTCAGTTTCAACTACGCTTTCGTTTTTGCGGCCCCCTTCCCCCACTGTGTGACTCCGTCCCTGGAAAAGCTCGCACACACACACACACACACATACTGTGGAAACTGTTGATGTTGACATTGCGCCTGGCCTGAAACAGCCGAAATATATATTCTTCTTGGCTTTTTTCTTGAGCTGTCACAGGCGGCCGAAAACAGGAACCAGAGTGGTCCCCGGCCACCCCCTCAGAAGCCGCCCTTGAACACCACTCCTCCATTCCTCATGTTTGGCGAGTGATTTATTTGACTGACACTTTTTTCTGCGTTGATTGCATCGTAATCCCAACATAATGAGTACTGTTATATTTCATGGCCACTCTCGTTTCTCGAGCGACCCAAATGAAGTAGACAATTTTTCAAAAACAAAGACGCCGCCCGAATTGCTGGCAGGACACGGCACTGCGAGGGGGAAGGGAGCTGCGTTCCATTGTGCATGTGGCACACGTAGGCGGCCACTTGAGAGCGGCAAGGTCCGATGGCGATGGTAACGCCGAACGGACAAAACGCTGCTCAAATTCTCATCATTTGTAAGCGTCATCAGCAGCAGCAGCAGTGGCAGCTGGAAAAGCGGTTGAAAAAGTAGCGGAAAAAGCGGAAAAGCGAGCCATTTGGCATAGATCAAAGCAATGGGGAAAATTCCCTCGGAACGTTTCCTATTTCCGTTTGCCATCTTAGCTCAAAATATTATAGGAAAATATTAAACATTAACTTGCTCAAAAAATAAAGCTAAAACTGTTGAAGTTGGGCAAGGAAACTAATGTAAGCAGATTTAAATTGGTTTTTCGAAATACTAGTTTTTAAACCTCTAAAAAATTTCACTTAAATCTAACAACATGAATTCATTTCAAATGAAAATGCAGCTTTTACTATGTAAAGTAGTTTTTGTTCTTCAGAGAAGGGATTCACAGATCTGTAAGTAATTAAATTCATGAGAATCTTGTACAAAAATTACCCACAAAATAGAAAAATGAACAGAAAAAGCAGCACAAAATCTTGTGAATATTTTACAAGTACTTTACTTCATCTTTTTGGCTTTCAATCTTAATTTATTAAATGCATTTTGAGCTGTGAAATTTATTCCCAGAAATATGAATCTATTGTAATGGAGAACTTTGAGTGCAGATTTCTCTTGAAAAAATTTAATTGTGTTGCATTTCTTCCGAGAATTCTGCAAGGGTATTCATAATGGAAATTCATAACTAAAAAAGTTGGGAATACATTTCCTAGAAAGTGGTATAAACTATTTAAAGAAGCCACAAACGTTTGTCAAAAAGCCAACCTAAAGGTTTATTTAAAATTATAAAATATTTTTGTATATCAAGGGTTCTTATATCCGATTTTCATAAATCAATTTAGCTTTCCCTAGATTTCCTAGAAATACAAACAGCCTAAAGTCAACTTTTATGGATTTTCAATTAAGAGACTTTTCAATTATGAGACTTCTCAGCCTCCCGGCTGAGCACTGAACACTGAACACTGAACACAGTGCATGCCATCAATCATTGGCCGCCAGTTTGCCGTTGGCACCTGGTGGTGGCCAGAGGCTACTTTGGCCGAGGACACTCGTGTTATCCTGGCCCAAAGCCTAGTGGATCCCTGACGGACAAATGTCCAGGGGGCCCATCATTGTGTGTGTGGGACTTATTGTTGTCGGCGCTGCTAGTTGAATTTCGGAGATTTGCCGTTGTGTTTTGAAAAGTTTATGAGAGATAAGAGAGAGAGAGAGAGGGAGAGCGAGGCATGAGAGATTTTTCTATGCATAATGCGGCACCCGAAACGGGGGCTAATTTCTCTTTGTCTTCGGTCTCTCCTCCCCCTGGCTTTTCCTCAAACCCAAAAACAGAACCCCCTTTGTCGCATCTGTGTGCGGCGGCAATAAAAACTTTTATTGTTGTCACACGTAGCAGAGTGTAGTAACAGTGAAGCCCGGCAGTTCCTGTCCCGGCTCCATTCTTCGTTCTCCATTCTCTGT
Source organism: Drosophila ogumai (assembly GCA_018904815.1). Taxonomy (NCBI): domain Eukaryota; kingdom Metazoa; phylum Arthropoda; class Insecta; order Diptera; family Drosophilidae; genus Drosophila; species Drosophila ogumai. Next base: position 140,532 of record JAEIIJ010017069.1, on the reverse strand, counting down.
CCGCCATTCGCCATTCGCCATTTTCAATCTCCAGCTCCGGCTCCTGGCCATTCCATTTTTGCTGGTCGTCCTCCTGTTGTTGTGTAACCTGCGTACATACTTCCGTTTCCGCCTGCGTCTCGTTCCCGTTCTCCCCCGTCGGAGTTTCCTTTTTTTTTTTTTTTTATTTCGGGGCCAGCCAAATTGAATAAAATGGCCCCAGTTAATGGTTGTCGGGCTGATTCAGTTAGCGCATAAAATGAGCAGAGCTCTATCCACCATCTCCAACTTTTCTTCCTCTCCAGGCCCCACTTCCTGTATATTTTCTGTATATTTTTGGTCACAAATGTGGCTCGGCCTAAATCTCGGTTTTACGAGCGCATTCCTTTGTTCCTTCCTCTGTCCTGTTCTGTTCTGTTCCTTTTGCTGTTTTGTCCCTTCGTCCTGCCTCGACCTGCCTGCCCGCGCCATTGTTTTGTTTATTATTTGTTTTATTTTTACATACTTTTGCGAGCGTCAGTCTTTAGTTGGCCCATTATGGCAGGCTTTTCCGAGAACAATGTGAAAATCAATGCTAATATATTAAACATGATTGTTCCCGTATACATACATATGTACGCTTTTTATGACGGTTTGACAGTCTAACGGGCTTCTACAATATCACAAATTGCAGCCAACGCATGAATAAATAGATTTTAAATTTCCCAAAAAACAAAAAACAAAAAAAAAAACTAAAAATAAAACAAGAGAAGCAGCAAGACAAGAGCCGAAAAATTGCAAAAGAACAAAGTCAGACAGCGAGCGTTGGCTGCATTTAAATGAACGACTGCGAAATGCAGACAGTTGGACATGCAAATGGCAGTGACGAGAGATGTAGGTGCTGCTGGGAAAGCGGGGCGCTTTTCCAGGAGGGTCGTCGTGGGCTGTGCGAGCGATTTTTCCGAGGGGTTCTCCTGGGCGGTTCCTGGCCGGAATGACGAAATGCCCGTTCGCTCGCTCGCTCGCTCGCTGGCTGACTGGTTGTTGGAGTGTTTAAAACGGCTATTGTGCAGCTTGTGGTTGCTTTGCAAATTGAATAAAAGTTCATTCGAGTGTAAGGGAACCGATAGCACACCCATACATACACACATGGAAAACCCTCGTTGGACGGCGGTAAAAAAAAAAAAATAAGCGAACCAGAGAAAACTGCGAACGAACCAGCGAACATTGAATGAATGCGAATGTAATCGTTTTGCAAATGAAAATTGATTTTTGAATTGTGGGCGGCCGCCAGCCCCTGTGAACCTTTCCCCGGGCTCCAGCTTCCGGAGCTCTATCACTCCGGCAAGCAACTAAATGAAATCAGCGACTGGACACGGCAACAAATGGCAGTTCGCAAAAAAAGATGTATATATACCCTATATACACAGGAGAAAATAAGGATAGAGCAAAACATTTTGAGGGGAAAAAAGATTTGAATTATGTTTTTTACATAAATATTTAGTTTTTATTTTTGCTATAAAAATTCGGAAAATTATAGTTCAGCTGAAAAATACTTAAGAAATAAACTAACATTAAGTCCAAAAGTACGCTTTTCAGAAATCCTACCCAGCTTTTGTCCAAGTTCCTCAATAAAATATATCATTGCATACTCCTAAGCGCATTTTAAAGCGATTTCAAACTCTCGCCATTTAGAATTCATATTTTTGACATGTTTTTTCCCCCCGTGTAGCTGCTGGCGATGTGCAATTTGGTTTTTCATTTAAATGCCAAATTTAAATATAAATTTAAATCTCACAATTGCGTAAAAAGACGACGCCAACAAATAGCGAACAGATAAAGAAACTAAAAAATGGCCATTAATAATGCAAGGCTTAAATATTTGAATGCGTTTCTGCTGATGCGGATGCGGCTCCTGCTCCTGCTCCTGATGCTGATGCTAGTGTCGGTGGAGCTCTAATTGTGCACTGGTGTTAGTGGCGGTGCTATATGCGACTGGCGAACGCACAAAAGTATGCTATACATTTTTCATGCGGCCATAACAAAAGCAAAAACATACGGAAAATGCGCTCAGTTGCCAGTTGCTCAGCGCGTTTTTCTTAGAACACAACGGAGCGAGCGTTTTCCCCGACTCAAAGACAGTGGGAAGTGGGGGGCTGAGGAGGCTGGGGAGTATGCAGAGTTAGAGACGGGCAACAAAGTGGATTTGAATTATTCAAAAAATGCGATTGTTATTTGCAAAATGTGCAGTGAATTGAGACGTTCGCAGACAAGCGACGACGACTGCTGCCGCTGCGATTTACGTTGGCGAAATAATGTTGTATTTATGAGCCAGAATAGTTGGCTAAAGAGTTTTATGGCAGCACAATTGATGCTGCAAAGCGATGGCAAACTTTAGCTGAACGCTTGGGGTTTACTATTTTATTCATACTTTTAAGGGGAAAAACATAAAATGCGAATTCACCCAGAGAAATGCATATTTTCCCCGAACGTTTAACTAGCCAATAAGCCTGCAGTCATATTTATTTTATATTTTTCATGTTCCCTGCTCAGGAAGCTTACTTTTAAATTGGGGCAAAGTAAATAAGAGGCCACAAGACATGAACTGCTTCCGTCCGATTAAAGAGTTTTATTGAAACGGAAGTGAGGTAGCAAATTTATTTACTGGAATAAAAATATTGTTTAAGTTGGAGTTTTGGAAAGTTGTTACCAATGTGCAGGCTGCACTGGATAGTTTACCTTGAACTTAATATATATTTACTTTAATATAAATTTATTTTTGTATTAATGCACCATCACCTTCTGAATTCGTTTCGTTTACCACTCTTATCCCTCTAAAAACTGCAATGTGAATCTCTTTCTGAGCTACTTTTCTTACTGAAATTCAGGACTTTTTCCTTACAAACAGTTGCGTAACAAAGCCAAAACTCTGACGGGGCTTAACCGCACTATAATTGACAGCTGCATCATTTTTCCTTGCCTCGTCGTCGTCGTCTGCAGCTATTTATCATCGGCCACCGAGGCGAGGCGTTTTCCTTTTGAAAAGGCAAAACCCAAAGCCACCAGCTGCACCGCCAGGACTGGTGACATGGCACTCTCCTGTCCATTTTGGCTCCGCCGCGGAGCCGAGTCATTATAAATGAAAGCGCAGCCAGCTATCCAACCTATTCAATGCTGCCTCTGCTCAGTGAAAAATAAAAATAAAAAAAAAAACACGAGAAAAATAGAGGAAAAATAAAGGAATAACTCAAACCGAAAATGGTTTTAATCAGTTATTCATGAGCCGGGGCGACGTCAAACAAAAGCCGCTGCCGGTTGACATTGGAAGTCGACTGACTGAAAAAGATGAGGCCCGATGTTCTCTGCTTTGCTGTTCTCTGATGATGATGAAAAAACGCAGTTGCAGTATGCGAAAAAAAATTTATGAGCTGGAAAAAACAAGAAAGAAAGAAGGAGGAAACTCCAGCCGGGCAACAACAATTAGCTGCAACTTAAAAGGAAGGCGCAAAGGGTTTGTTTACTCAAGGGTAGGTGTGGGTGCAGCGATGCTGGGGGTGATCCTGCCCAGAGCCAGAGCCGCTGGAGATGACACGTCCAGGTGGTTGCTCCATCTTGTGCTCGGTGTCTTGGCATGTGTGTGTGTGTGTGTTGATGGAAGCACTCCAAACTAATGAGTATGCACATATTGTATGCAAGTGGGCGCGGGGGCTGGGACACGCCTTTGTTGCAACAACTCTAGATGCACTTGCAGCGCAGGTACGAGTACGACCAAGAGTAACGTGTCTTGTCAAGAGGGGCTCGTCGACGTCGCTGATTTTGTTTTGTTGCAGCCAAAGAGCCTTCAAATTAGTTGGCACAAAACATAAATGCAAATGAATGCAGCAGGCTCGCAGGGTTGGGGGTTGGAAACCCTACCAGGCGGCAGGCTGGCTCATTAATGCAGGCCTGATTGGACTTTTTGTTTGTTCACACAGGGGGTGGCAAAAGGGGGGAGAGTGAGTGGTTGGGCACAAGCAGCTTCCTTGGCACTTAAGTAGCTGGGTTTTAAACAATTACATTGGACGCCTTTGCACATTATGCTCTATCTGCTTTCACCTTTTACCCACCAGCTTCCCCGGGTTTTCCTCAGAGTGTGAATGGGATGTTGCCTGCTGCTGCTGCTGATTGAAAATTCTTGTGCAAAAATGTCGACGTCGACGTTGCTGTTACTCTGACATGCTGCTGCTCATTACATTAATTGCTTTGGCTTGTCTTTGCGACAGCCACAGACGATTGCAGTGCACACGGTGCGTATGCGTATTATGCATGCGCGTGTGTGTGAGTTGCATCGAGTGTTGCAGAGCTTGTGTGCGTGTGTATATGTGGAGCAGCAGCAGCAACAGCAGCAGTCGCATTTCAATTTCAATTTTGCAATTTTGGCAGCTGCCAGGTGGCGCTGTCTCTCCAACTGTCTGCTTCCCTCTCCGTCTCCCCTGCCTCTCTCTCTGTCCCACTCTTGGTGTCCCTTTCCGACTCACTGTCTGTCTGTCTGTCTGTCGGTCGGTGGGTCGGTTGGACGGACGGGCAGTTTTCCCATATCATGGCAGCAGGCAGGCAGCATTTCCCATTTCCCATTGCGAGACCCAGACCAATGCAAAAGCCTTTTTATCGCTTTTGCCCCTCATCAATTCAGCTGGCTAACAGATTTGCGCAGCTGTTTCCCTCTCGCTTTCTCTTAACCCGGCCAATACACTGAGAGAAAAATATATATTCTTTAAAATTGGGTAGTATAGCTGGGAATTTTTAAAGGCGGGGAGAGGTGTTTGTATTTAAATTAATAAAAATTGTAACTACGGGCCAGCAAATACTTCTGCTTCCACACAGGTAAATCTATGAAATTAAGGGCATACATAATGTTATTTTCAAGAAAAATGGTTTAAAATTATTTTAAAAATATTAAATATAATTTTTAGATAACGATGATGATAACATCTTCAGGCCCAAGCTTGCTGCTTATCTTAGTCATAGACTTGACTCTGCAAGAAGTCTTTTCAGGATTTCTTAGTTTAATTATATTTTTTCATCTCTTCCAAGTTAACACTCATTTCTCTCTCTGCACTCACATGGACGCCTGAGTGCGGTGTAACTGTGTGCGAGTGTGTGCACCCGAAAATGTATGTCGCCTGTCAAATTACTTGAATCTCTGCTCTGCAGTTGCCTCCAACTCAATGCAGTTGGACCCACATTTGTGCGCTTGGTTTGTCGTGTCAGTCAAGCATAATATGATTATGTAGATGCTCGCACACACACACACACACACACACACATTGATTCGCACGCTCAAACAGGAAGCGGAAGCTGAAAGGACGAGCGAATGCATTGGGGGCGGCCAGGCAATGCAGAGTATGTTCCGTAAAAACTAGAAGCATCTATTGGTTACACACAGAGCTCGAACGCTGTCAAATCGTATTTATTATTTTATGTTTTCATTTTGAAAATTGCCAGTGCCATTGTTGTTACTTTAGCTGTGATTACAGGGAACAAAAAGCACTATCTGTCCATAATGTCCGACTGTCTATCCGGTTGTCTGTCTGTCTGTCTGTCCATCCGTTTGGCTGTCCCTTCGTTCTTCTGAATGTCTGTCTGTCTGGCTAACTAATCGAGTGTTGTCGGATCGCGTCAAGTGCCAGAGTTCTTTCCCGGCTCTTGAGTTCTGCAGCTTTCCCAGGTTTTCCTCCATTGCCATTGTGTTTGCGGCGGGCAAACAGTCAAAGGGAAAGCGAGAGATATTGAGGGATGTATCGAGAGAAATGGGAAATGGGAATGAGACCCCTGGAAAAACCCCTGACTTTTACCGGCAACTCTCAGGCAAAACACTTTTGGGCATGTGTCCCTCTCTGTGACTGAGTGTGTGTGTGTGGGGGCTCAAAGTCCCCTAGCAATCAGGATTTGGTATGCAAATTTGTAAAATGGAATTGCATAAATATTAGAAATCAATATTGGTCTCGATTCTCCATCTCTCTCTCCACGTGTGTGTGTGTGTGTGTGTTTTGGGGGTGATGAATTAAGGCAAGTCGATTAAAAGATAAGCGCACAAAGTGCCCCTAACTTGACTAAATGCTTTCAGTGTCAATTTGCTTAATGTCCCCTTGATGCGCAGAAGGCGCAAACTTTCTCCCCACAAGCCTATCCCTGAACTTCCGACCTGCCACTTGAACGTGTGCTAAACATGCAGCAACCGGCAGTCGGCAGCCAGCAAGCAACTCCCTTGACCCGACGATGATGAAAAACAGTTTGCAACTAATTAAGCTGCACGCACAATCTAACATGCAAGTTAACACCAAGCAGCAGGAGGCAGTGGCAGCCGGGCGCTTGCCTCCTCCTTTAAGCACAGTGCAACAATGGCGGATGGCAAGCGGAAGCGGAAATGGAAATGGGAATAGGAACAGACCTTTACCCTAAGACCAATATTTGTGGAAATCGTGTGGGGAAACAAAGTGCCTGAACGTAGTTCAAGGAAGTATTTTGATGGCCTTAAATTAAACACACTGCAAGTCTAAAAGGTTTTTGTTTTTTTGTAGAGAATTATAAATTACTAATAGTAAAACCTTTTTGCCAAACTAAATAGCTACAACTTTCTATAGGTTAACTAAATTATTTTAAAGAATTTTTAAATGTTTGCTGATATAATATTATTTGTTTTTTTAATCTAAGCGATAAGTTTAAATGCAGTCTTTCAAAGAAGAAGGCCATTTTTATTAACTTTAATTTTTACTAATTTAAAGATTAATTAAATATATAAACAGCTTGGTTTTTTATCGGAAAATGTTCTTTAAAAGTGTGAAGGAATAATCACTTAGGAAATATAGCGTCTAAAATTATTTTTCAAAATTCTTCTCTAGCATTTTGAAGGCCTAAAATGGATTTCTAAACTACCACAAGTTCCCGAAAGATGCCTTAATTCCTTCATTAACCCACAAAACCACAGCATCAGATTCCCTTAGCCCATAACCCTTGCTCCACTGTCCAAAATGCGCCTGTGTGCTGGTGCGAGTGTCTTCGTGTTTGACAAGGTAATATGCAATAAAAACGATACCCACATCAGGCGATCCTGCGTTGTTGCGTGGTGCGTTTGCCACATTTGACCGCAGTTAACAATGGCAACTCACACACACAGTCTCCCCTGTATCCCCTGTATCACGTGGTCGGTCATTATATACACACACACATATATATTTAGACCGATACCAGGACCCTAGCTGGGGCACAATAATAAGTGACGCATTTAATCTGATTTGCTTTATGACATGTTCATGACGAGAACAATTAAAATGTGCGGTTGGCTAGGCAGCAGAGGGCTAAAACGCGTGGGCAGGGACCGGGCGCTGCTTAGTGGTCTGAGGCAGTGTCCTGATGATGATGTTGTTGGCCGGCGTAAAAAGCAAATTGTTTAATGTGCTGTGAATAAGTGACAAAACAGCTGAACCCGGGGATAGGCCTACGCTGGTTAGCTGCTTCTGGTCATGGAACTTTATCGACGACGCGTGGCGAAATCGAGATGGGGAATGTTAGTGCACAGTGAGAAATTCGATGAGAAACTTTGGAAGTAGAGTAGAAATTAAGAAAAATAGGAAAGAAAATATAGTTGATCAACAATACCTTTAGCAATAATTTAATATATTATTTTGAAAAGAAAAACCTTTGATTTTCATTTCTTGTTATTTTATTAATCCTTACTTTTCCCCAGTGCACTGGCAGTGGGAGTTAAATTACGAGTGGTGGTGCTTTCTGAATCCCCAGGGGTGACTTTGTCTTATCGCACGTAAGGGTTTATCCCATTAGCCGCAGTTGACTGGCCGGGGAATCGACATCGGCAGTGGGGGGAGGAAGCTATATCTGCTCTTGATTAGCCAGTGGGTTATTAATGATTCGGCCATGGCCGCAGTGTCAACAATATGCGATATCCACATTCGATTTGGCCAACTGACAACTGACCCCAGTCTCTCTCTCTCTTTAGCTTTCTCCCTCCCTCTGTGTGTGTGTATCTATATTTCTGGCCGAGTCCTTTGGCTATAATTGCGACAGTAATTGGACATAATGCGACAAAGCTTTCTGCTCGGAGTCTCCGGAGTCGCCAGCTTCCCGATTTCCCGATTTGCTGCCGAAACTGAAACTTTGTTGCAGTTTGTTTTTACTATTGTTTTGTAATGGCAAAATTATAGACCCCGGCGACCCTTAAGCTTCATTTCACTCCGAAAATCCCCATGCCCATCACTGGCTTCAGCTCCATCTCCTGCTCGCCCACTTTTGTGACTGGCAGGACATCCTTCGCCTTGTTCATCTCTGGCATTATCTACTTCCGCCATAAACAGCAACAACTTTTCATCTTTTGTGCCAAGGCAGCATCAGCATTCGCCGTCTTTGTCTTTCGCCATCTCCAGGCGTCTCTGGCCTGCGCCACGTTCTGCATTTTTATGATTTTTATTTTGATTTCCTTTAAACTAACTTCCCCGCAGAGAGGCAGAGAAAGAGGAATCGTTGCTATTTTTGCAAATTGCCTACAATGATGGCCGCAAGTTCGCGTGCCCACTCTTTCGCTCTTCATTTTTCCCGCTCCCAGGCTTTTCCTTTTTTTTTTTTATCAATGTTACGCTTGGAGTAATGCCACTCTGCACAGCCTCTTTCTCTCTCAGCTTTTGCCTGGCTCCCGGAAAATATTATTTCGCTTGACTTTTACAACGGCATCGAGAGGTTTTTCCCTCCCGAACACCCAACACCCAAAGCTACTTTTATTTTATGTTTTTTCCGTTTAGTTGTTGTTGTTTATACGTCGATGTTGCTGGCGACGTTCCGTCCAAAACTATTTTGCTATTTGTTTTGCCTAACTCGATTTTTCACTGGTTGCCTTTTGTCTGCTTGGCTGCTCCGCCTCGCATTTTCCCCACGTTTTTCCACCGACAACCAATCCAGCGATTTACCCCAAGCCATTTTCCCTGGCACTGACACATCTGAGACGATACACAAAAACACATTTGACAAAGTATGTACACTGAGAGGAAGAAGTAGTGCGATTATGATGGGGTTTTTAAGGGAGAAATCGGAGATTTAAAATGTAGTTTTAAAGGTGCCCAGAAGTAGGCAATGATTGTTATTTTGTAAGGATATTTTGGAGCCTGTTATTTTTAGGTTGTTTAAGAAGAAAAGTCCAAGTCCTAAAATTGGGCTATGATTGTTATTGTTTAGGGTTGTTTCGGCTATTATTTCTAATTCTCCATATTTCTTAATACTTAAAAGTCATCATAATTCTTTTTAAGATATCTTAGATTACAATACTCTAAGCTGTATCTCTCATATATCCTTAGAATTAATTTAACCAAAAATTTGTAAATATACAATTTTTTCCCTGTGCAAAATCAGGAACTAAAGCAAAAACAAGCAGGACACATTTGGTTTTTCTATTTTTGGAACTCGCCCCTGTCATCTTTTTTCTTTCGTATCTTTATATTTTTTTTTGCTTTTGTTGTGCCTGCCATTTATTTTTGTTGCCGTTGTTGATTCTCCGATTCGCCATTCATTTTGTGTTTGTAATGATTTCCATGCTAATCACAACAATTGACGCGTGTGTGCGGCTTTGACAGTCAGTTCAATTCGGTTGGGCTCGGATCTGAGATTGGGGCTGGGTAGCCATCTCCCTGGAGTGGGGGTCACATAACAAATGATGGCCATAATTGTATGGGAATCTTGCCCCCCGACATAATGGATTTCTATGCGGGAAACATGCCGTGGCCAAACAATCAAGGAGGAGCAGTAGCAGATAGTTTGCCACCCAATCCAGCCCACAGCTCCTCGTTGATTATTTCCCGGCTTTGATCTATTTTAATGCTGGCGCATTACGTTATCATTTATTTGGCGGGGGAAATTGAAAGTATTTATCAAGCTGCTAATAAATGGATGGCCCGGCGGATTCATTCGATTTCGCAGAGATCCCATGGCCGGGGTGCTAAGCTGCTCAACAATTTTTCAAACTTGAAATTAATAACGATTTTTCTACGCCCCTCTCCCCCTTTCATCGCAGACTTTCATTTTGCTTGCCTTTAATTTTTCTTTTATCTGCCATTGAACAATGGCCAGGCAATTTCGGTGGAAGAAAAAAAAAAAACAGGAGAAGGAATATAAAAAAAAAGGAGGGGGTGGGAGGATGGAGCACGAAGGACGAAGGACGGCCAGTAGCTGGCATAATAAATTAAGCGCTGCTTGCCCGATGGCTGCCACTTGGCCAAAATAAATTGCACTAAGCGAAAAATAACAACTCAATCCATGGATGGAACGGAACGGACGACAAACGACAAAAACTGCCGGCCAGAAAATTGGAGTAGCAGCAGCAGCAGCAGCAGCGGGAAAAGCTGGGAAAGCTACAGCTATGGCAAATGGAAAAAGTGCGCAGCACAATGGGCTAAAAGGAGAGGAAAAGGGGATATAAACAGATTACGTCGTTATTGGTGCTGCTGCTGCTGCTCCTCCTGCTGCCTCGTTTTCTTCCTTCTTTTTTTTGACCAGCACGTGCCCACACATGTCCCCAGGATAGATGGCGATGGCAGCTAGCCCTCGCTCCTCACTCCACGCTCCCTGCCACTCCGCTCCTATATATCCTGCATCCTGTATCCCATCGCGTATCTATGCATGACCAGAGCTCCCTCGATTGATTTTGCGTCCTGGCATCACCTGCAGGCTAAGCTGCTTTCCCGGAGTCCAAGGACTGCTGCGGAAAGCCATCGGAGCGTTAACGTAGCCTGTCGCCTTTGTGTCCTGCCCGCCGTATGTGCTGTCCACCGTGTCCTCCCTGCGCCCGTCGCTGCCTGCATTAATTTATTTCCGTGTCCGCAGACAATCGTGCCACAATTCACGGCTGCGTTTTGTTAATTAATTTGCTCATTTATTGCCAGGGGGCAGCACACAGGGACCCAGGACCAGCAACCCACTTGATTGAGTCCTTAAAAAAGAATTGCACTTATCTTCAGACAGCAGCTGTCTCCAGCTTTTCCTTTGGCTTAGTCAATTTTGATCAAAGAGAGAGGCAAGGACTAAGCTCTATTGGGGAATATTAAGTTTTGTCTGGCAAAAGAAAATTCTTTTAAAGTTATAGAAACGATTTAAGTAATATTTTAACACTTGTTTTAAGAGCCTAACAAAGTGGGAAGCTGTGATGAATGTTTTTTCGATTTAATTCAATATAACCTAGGGTGCACCCTGCTCTAATCTCTTTCAACTTTATGCTGAATTGCCTATTATATAGTAGTTACTTCGCTGGATTGAGTCTCTTGGAATGGAAATGGCAGTTATCTTCGGACAACAGCTGTCTTCCTTTTCCACTTTTCTTTCAATTTTGTACTTTTCACTCTATTCAGTTTTTTGTTTTCTTTTTTTTTCTGCAGCTGGGAGCTGGGTTTATGGAACAGAATAACAAAAACATAAATCAAGAGCATCCCAGGATAATTTCTGTATGGCGTTTGCAATTTTTTTTTTTATTTTTAGCTGAGCTGGTAGCGAAAAATGTTGAAGCAGCAGCATCTGCAGTTTTTGAGAAAAGAGCGGATTTTCCCGTGGCTATTATCTGAGAGGATTTCCCGAAGCCTTTGTTCGCTCCGCTTAAAGTTGCCGTCTAATTGTGTAAGAGAGAGGGCGGTGGACAATTTTTGTGAAAATTGTTGATGACAGTTTTCACGGGTAAGCCAGCAGCAGCTCTAGCACCTTGAACTAGTTGCAATCGCCGTCTAATCCCACGTAAATCATTGCCACCTCGCCCACTAATTTAGCACTATGTCAAGTCGAGAGCTGCTCAAGATGTCGTTCATTATGGGCCCATTCTTTAGGGGGGTTTTATCACCCAACTTTCCTGCATTTTCCACCCCATTTTTGGCCTCCTCCTTTGCCTGCGGGCACTTATTATTTATTGCGCCTTAGGTGAACGTTGCGCTTCTCCTTTGCCTTTCACTCAACTTGCATTTTTCATGCACGTTCATTATTATCATTGCTGGCCCCCGAACTGCCATTCCTCAGCCCCAATCTCTCCCTGGATTTTCCATCTCCGTCCTGGCTAGCACTCCCCTTCCCACCCCTTCCGCCAATTTCTCAAGCCGACGTCCCGGCGTTAAGCTGCAGCCACCAGCCACCAGCCGTTGATGATAAGCGACGAAAATGTGCAGAAAGCTGAAAGTTTCGCACAATTTTCCCAGGCCCAGGCTGAGGGGGAGGGTTCTTTTTTTTTGCAAAACGCAAAAAACTTATCACTGCACGAAGGCGGATGCTGCTGGCTGCCGGCTGCCGGCTCCTTGGGCAAATAAAAGGCAAGCGAAACTGCAAGCGCGCCATTCAATTTGATTACTTGCGTCATAAATACCGGAAGCGTCAGAGTATTGAGGCACTATCACCCTGCCAAGGATCTGCAGGGACTTCTCCTCCTGCAAGCCCACGCCGCATATGTGCGTGATGCTCTAAGGAGGCGAGGAATATGAATGCGATGTCGATGAATGACGGCGGTAATATCCTGTGCCGTCAGCAATTGCAATGGCGCTTGCCTGCAGTGACGCAGCAGCTTGCTCCGGACTTTCGACTTGGCTTACACGGGTAACGAGGAATTGGATGCTGGGTGGCGACCAAGCCAGGAGGAGCTCCTCGTCGCTTTTTATGCACTCAAAAGAATCTGCTTGGCAAGAAAAGGCATTAAAATGTCGGCAGTGAAAGCGTCGATGGCTGGGGCGAAGAAAACGTATTAGTAACAGACTATTGAGACGCAAAGCGGCTATAACGGTGGCAGTAAGGGAGCGAGCGTCCTTTGGGCCATGGTGGGCGAGATCCTGGCGAAAGGGAGGGCAAGGCGGAGAGCAGGACTTGAAGGCCGCAGCAGGCAGCTCGTGCGAACTCTTACAAGTGCACCGCAGCCCGCGCTGCCAAATGACTTATGTGCTACGGGCTAGCACTCAGCACTCGACAGGCAGGATGCACAATGCAGGACGCAGGATGCGGGACCTAGGACAAGGGAAGCAGGATATATGGACACACATACACACAGAGAGAAAAGAATGACTGGCCTTATTAGCTTTATTTTTCACTGGGAAAAGTTAAACTTAAAAGTTTGAGAAAGTTATTTTTAATTTATAATTTTTATATATTTTTTGTCTTAAAAAATAAACTTGTAAGAAAAATCACTAATCAGTGTATCAGTTATTGTTTCCATAGATCCAGAGGATTTTTTTCAAGTCCTGTTAATGTGCCAACGATAAGAACCTTTTGTGATATGTGTCACCAAAAAATAAATGGCCACTTTAGATGATATATATTTTGGTTTATTTTATTTTTTTTTGCGGTGCACGATGCGGGACGATGACGACGACACTATCGCCAAATCAGCAGCGCAGCTTGCATAAAAAAATTGTAAAAGCGCAGCGCAGTCGTGGCGATAAAAAGGAGCGACTGCTCCAGGCGGCAGGATGCAGGATGCAGGAGTCAAAATGACTTTGGGGCACACACAACATAAGTGCTTATATATATCAGATATAAGCGTTCACTCTCTGTGTGTGTGTGTGTGTGTGTGTGTGTGTTTGTAATGACTGATCGTGTGATTTTTTATGCCACACTCACACCCTTGGACACACAGCCAGAGAGTTGCGTTGAAAGACGATTTATCTTGGACTTGGTCGGGTGATTGCCTGGCTAGATGACTCCAACCTCCGCCGCCCACAAATCAGACCCACACACACACACACACACACAGCCAGAATGGGGAGATGCATAAAAAGTGGCAGCAAAATAAACAAACAAACGAGTTTTTCCTCTGTGAAAATGTAAGTTGTGGTTGCAACAGCGCCGAAAGAGGCGAAAGAGGAGGCAGCAAAAAATAATAGCAAAATATCTAACCAGGGAAAAGGCCAAGAGGGCGGCAGGGAGGCAGGGAGGCAGGGTGGGGACTTCGAGCGGTTGGCAGAGATTAACTTTCGGGTCGCTCAAAGCGACCACAGCAAGTGCTTTACATTTAAAACACGGCAAAATGGCAAATGGCAATAGTGCGACAGTGCGAGCGAACCGGAGTCAGGGCCAGAGCCTAGATAGAGCTTGTTAGTGGACAGGCGGATGATGGTCACCGGCGTTGTTGACAAAGGCGCATATGCAAAAGCCGCAAGCCGGTCAGATTAACAATTAGCCGGCATTTTAATTTATTTAATATTTATAAGCGACCAGAACGGCAATATGGCTATATAAATTACCAGGCAAGACACACATGCACACACAACAGCGGGTGGGCACCACATAAAAGTCCTTTTCTAACCAAAAAGGGAAAACATTTTCTTATCGTGGGTGCACACAGAGAGAAGTCTTTTAAAATGGCAAGCAATTTTTAGGCATTGTATTAATATATATTTTATGCATTATATTAACATAAAATATTTAATTTTATTTTCAGAAAGCTAGATATTTGATTTAAAAAACCTGTTTTTGTTTGTCTCATAAAGTGTGCAGTGATTCATGTTAATCAGTGAATTAAAGAAAAACTTTCTTCTACACACAAATCAGTTTTTGGGTTTTAAGAAATATATACTAACTATAATTTAGACTCAAATTTTGATGAAGCCAAGCCTTGTAATTTTAAAGAAACATTCAATAATATTTAAACGAAGAAACACAAATTGTATTCAATATTTAGCTTTTATTTACCACTTTAAAAACTCCATTAAAACCGAAAGTAGTGACTTTAAAACCCAACGACTCCCGTATACCAAGATTTTCCTTTGTGCATACCTTTTCCCTATAAAAAAAGAGCGGCCTTTATCTTTTTTATGCCTTGGGTTTCAGGCCATTACGCATACGCGGCGTGCGGCCATCAGTCCGTTTTCAGGGTTTATCAATGGCAAATCGATGGTTATTGCTTTATAGACGTTCGTGTAATGTGTTCCCCTCGAATCGAAACATAACAAAATGCCTAACAAGCCCGAAACCATTTGCCAGTGTGTGTGTGTATAGTATTTTTGTGTGTGTTTTGCCCTTGGCTAGCGAAATTGTTGGTTGTTGTCCGTGTTGAATATTTATGTTTTCACACAGCAGCCAAAAAGAAAATAAGGCAAATAAACCAAACGAAACTGAACGAAATGAAATGAAACAGAGGGGAGGGGGGACGCTGGTGTGGTGCAAAATAAAACATGGCAATGAATTATGATACATGTGTTCGCCACTCCAGTGGCCCAAAAGCCAAGGCAAAGGCTGGGGCGCTGGCAGCTACAAAACAGGCAGTTAGCTGGAAGCACAGCCAGCACTCATTCATTTAAATGCCATTTTAAACTTAAATGAAAGTTTATGGCCTTTTATTTGCATTGTCGCATATGTTGTTGGCTCTGTATATGTACGGCTAAGGTTGCTGCCCCTGTCCCTGCCACTGCCTCAGCCGTCGCTTGTTGCTGTTACACATTCACGTCGCCTAGTAGATCAACACCCCCCGAAATTGAGGCGAATGCAACATACAGATGCCAATTGTGTTAATGCAGTGAGAAAAAAAATATTCTGAAAATTATTTTAAAGCTAAGAAAGTACGGGAAATTGTTTAGGAAAATTATACATAGTTTCCTTGGCGTTTTTAGAACTATTTTTTTCTTTTAAGAGATTGATTTTAAATGTGAGAGAGGAGGACATTATATTTAAAATATTAAAGTAGATATTTTTAGATATTTTTCACTGATCATAGCAGCTTAAAACATATCTATAAACCTTCTAAAAATGCAATTTAAAATCTGAAAATTCTTTGAGAGCTAACAAGTAAATATTTAAAAAAAAGTCTAGTTTTCCTGGAGAAAGTTGAAGGGTTTTTGTAAATATTTTTCTACTTTCAGAGGTTAATTTGCGTAGATAAGGTCAAGGAATATTTTCCTCTCGGAAAGATTATATTGAAATTAATTTTATTATATACATTTTTAGGGGATTTTTCACTGCTTCTGGGATTTTACTTGGTAAACATATCTATAAACCTTCTCAAAATGCAATGTAAAATCAGCTCCTTAAAAAATATAGCCTTTTATTTTTCCAACTGTTTTTAGTAGTAAAAGTACAAGCATTCTATATATATTTTTTCTCAAAGTGTAACAGCTTGTTTTATAGGAGCGACGTGTACACATATGCCACGCAAAACTCGACACTTTACATTTGCCATGGCAATAATTTATTTTTATTTTCGTTGTTTTGCCAGAAATTCGTTACCTGCCAGGCCAGGACATCCAACATACAACGGCTGAAACGAGCCGAACTGAATGAAACAAAACAGCGGAGAACAGCGGAGAACAGCAGAGGCGAAACAGTACAGAAACAGCACAGGTAACACGACATGGCAGGTGCAAAAGGCAACTGCGAACAAGCAGCATTCAGACGGAGCGGCGTACATAAATCAAATTAATTTTGTAGGCGAGCCAACGTGCGCCATTTTGTGGCACCATCTCGCTTGCTCACACAAACACAGACACACAAACACTCTGTGGCACACTCTGGATCCTGGCTTTTGGCTCCTTGCTCCTTGCTACCGGGGGAAAAGTGCGTTTTAATTGCAAAGATGCCGCCGCGTTTGGCATCGCGATTCGAGGCTAATTAGGCGCACAATTGCCACGAAATAAAAAGCCAGAAAAACAAAGGAGCGTACGTGACTATCTCAAGCTGTCGATCCGCTGCCACCCCCTCCTCCAACCCCCAGCGGTGCTGCGATAAAACGTACATTTAAATTGTCGCGGGGTGAAAAAAAAACACAAGAAAAAAAAAACGGCAGAAGGGGAGGCAACCGCATCGCACGTGTAGCACACTCGTATTCGTATCATCAAATGAATATTCGCTTATTTGCATTTCTCTGGAGGAGGCAGAAGATACCCCAACCCACAGCGACAACCCCTGACTCACATACACTGGGCGAAACTATGTTTTGGGAATTTAATATAAGAGCTAAGAGTATCTTAATGTATTTAATGTAAGCTTCGTTAGAAAATTAAATTCCTGAAAAGTCTACGAGTCTTTTGTTCATTTTTATTTTGTTTCTGAAAGACTAACTTTAAAAGTTTCAACTTAATTATTTTATTTTTCTAAATGCTTGGTTGTTAAATGATTAGGAATAAAATGCATTTATATGGTTCTTTGGATTTCTATATATCATTTAAATTATTTATTAATATTATTGTTTTATACTTTCGAAATAAATCTTCAAAGTTGGAAAGAAAGGTTCGAAATATTATTCTGCAAGAAATCCATTGGAATCGTAGTTCGTTGAATATTCTAAATAAAATTTTTAAATATTAAAAACTACAGAAAATAAAATCCACAAAATGCAAGCTTGCATTAAAAAGTATATAGAGATTATCCAATTCCAGAGAAAATTAATTTGCAGCTAACTTTGATTGAGAATAAGGTTACACTTTGTACTGTTGCTATCTAATAACCTCGCTTTAATATTTTGTAATATTTTCCTAGTTTTTAATTAACAAATTAGCATTTAAAACCGGTTACCATTTCTCCCTGTACACCCAAGCAAATGAGTCTCAGCTGCTGCTCCTCCAAAGAGCGTGTGTGTGGCACGGATGTGTGGATTGATGGCAGTTGGGTGGCTGGGCTGATGGCTGACAAAATGAGTTTTTCAGTTATTTTCCTTTTCTGTTTTTTTTTTTTTTTTTTTGTGTCTTGCCTCATGGTGCTCTCGGCTTGGTTTGGCTGGGAAAAAGGGATAAGTGGGGGCACCGGTGGGTTAACCTTTGATTCAACAGCTGGCTTTTAAATTAAGATTTCTGGGGCCTCTCTTGTGCAATTTCAGCAGCTGGAAATGAGAAAAGTTGCCCCGTTGGCGAGCGAAGTTTTCGGCTGGCCGCTTGCAAATTTCTCATCTCCATCTTGGAGAGTTGTTTGCCAAGAGTTTGGGCCTTTGGCCCGCACAACTTTCCCCGACTCGGACTGACTGGTAAATATGTATGCACGCTGCTCGGCAGGACCCTGCGATCCGACGACGAGGAAACTAAACTAATTTCAAATGATTACCAAAGAGCAGCGGTGACTCGGAAACTGCTGGGATCCTGGATTATGTTATTAGTTGGCCACATCCCAGTACATACACACGGGCATCCGCATTTGAATCTAATGATATTGAATAAGCTCTTGAAAAACTCATGTAAAGTAAACAATTGATTTCCATTACCCCGACGGCAAGACATCGGAGATGGGAAGCCCGAGGAGACTTAACAACTTGCCATTTGCTTAGCCACCGTTTACTTGCACATTTTCCTCTTTTTTCCCCCTCAGATTTTTGCATTTTTCCTGCCCACTTGCCCTGCACATATAGACACATATATGCTTCTGATGTGAGCAAGTTTCTTGCGAGTTATTTTCATATTTGTTTAAAGTCTATTTACCGCAAGTTGACAGTGAAATATGCGAAACTAGCGCGTAGCCAAATAAGTGCGACAGTTTCCGGTTACAACTGTGGCAATGCCAATGTCTTGGCGGCTACGGCAGCACCAGCAGGAGATTTTTCCTTGCCTTCCCCGGCCTTCCCCCCACTTTGCGGAGTTTTCCCACCCTGTTTTTAGTGAGGACTCTGCCTGCATGTCATTGCGGTTTGTTTGTTTGCTTGACTTGCGCCCGGGTAAGGATTTCATGTGCTTGAGCTCAGCAGCTGGCGGCGGCGAAGGAGGAGGAGGCGGGGAGGCGGGGAGGTCCTGCAACGGGGGATGAGCTGCATCAGGACCAACCGCAGAGCCCGTCTATGTGTGTGCGAGGATGCCTGCCTGCCTGCCTGCCTGTCCGCATGACAATTTGTTGTGCATGAAATCTTCTCCTGCTGGTGGTTCCCCTCCTCGCACCCCTTTCATCCTGCTTACTGGTGCAATGTTTTTTGCGCAATTTGCCAAAGCCATGCCAGGCACGAAGCAGATATGCAGAGCAGCGAAGAATCGCAGCAACCAGAAGGAAACCAGCACGACGAGGACGAGGCTCACGCTCCGACTCCGATTCCGAATTCGAATCCGACCACGACTGCAGGTGCACTTTGAAAAATGAAAAGGTAAGGCAGGAAAAATGGCATTTGCATACATTTAGCCTTTTAAAAAATATGATTTTGAACGGTAAGTCAGCAGGTTAAGTTTAAATTAAACGCTAGAAAATAGTTTTTAGTCCTTGAAAAGGTTTGTTGCCTACTTTTGGCCTTTAAATTCATTATTTAAGCTTTAGAAATTCAAAACAATTATATACCTTTGATAACGTTTCAAAGTTAGTTTAAACCCCCTTGTAAAATATAGCAGTAAGTGTTTATTTTATATCACAGGCTAAGATTAATTTAATATCAAAAATTCGCTGCCAAAAAATTGAAAATTATTTCACTGCTTATATAATAAGTAAACAACCTTTCAGACCGTTTTTAAAGAGATTTCATATCAAGAATTAAAGTTTTAAACTTAATTTCCAAGTATTTGATATTAAAACTATGATCTATTAGAAAAACTTTACTATTTTTGAGGCAAATACTACAAACTGCTTCTCTCAGTGCCCCACTGTGGCTGTGGCTAAGCTCAGTCCGGGCAAATAGTCTGGGCTATGTAAACAAACGGTTATCCCTGCCGAGTCGCTCGCTTGCAAGACATATTAGATTTCCCCCCGTATATCCTGCCATGGTCGTTGCAGCTGTAGTCGTAGCTGTAGTTGTTGTAGCCGTAGTCGAGCCTAACCACTGAGACGGAAGTAATGTGTCTATCAAAGCATTAACAACGAACCCGGCCAACGAAACGAAACGAAACGAAACCAGACTCAGACTGAGACTCAAACTCAAACCAAAACCGAAACCCAAAGGAAACGTCTTCGTTGGCTCGTATCGAAATGTAGTTTCTCGCATACCCTAGATCCCGGCTAAGAAGGATGCTCATCTTATTGATTTCCCATCGGTTTTGGGCTTTAACTAAGAGATAAGGCCTTTTCGAAAGGGTATATGGGCATGAAAAATGTGTCTTTTGAGGGGGAGGCAGTGGCATTTCCGGGGGAGGGGAGGGGACGACCGACACTCGTGCTTGTTTGCGAAATGCCTTTTGCATTAAACGCCTTTATGCCAAATTGAACACAATTAAATTAGTTGCGGCCAAGGGATTAAGGTGGAAATTGCCATCGTTGTTGTCTGTGTTTATGTATAACTAATTGGCTATGTAAATGGCAGCCGAGTGGGTGTGTGTGTGTGTGTTTGTACTGCACCTACACAATCACAGAGACCTGTATATGTGCCGTTAATTACGAGCAGAGGCAACCGCAGCTTATAGATGATTGGGCTGGTTTAGAGTGGCCCTAAAACAGGGGGCTTCAGGGGTGGCCCCCTCCAGATACACACATTACCACCCATCCGAGTGCCGGCGGCAGGCAGTCTAAGGCTGAAGTTTGCCCAGGGGGCGGTGATCCATCCATCCGCCCACATTGACATTTCGAGCAGCGTTGTCATGAAACCTTTTGCTAAGGATTATGCAAATCTGCCACTCATCGTGCACTCACTCACACACACACAACACGGCACACACACACTGCGATGGCGTGCCTTCATTTACATTTACATTCAGCTAGCTGAAGATTTGCGCATCATAATTTATGCCCCTCAAACCCCATATTTCCTCGTCCTCGAAAGAGACAGCTAGCTGTGGCTAGAGTGAGAGGGGAAGAGATTTGGGGAGAGGGAGACAGAGAGAGGGACACTTCATTCAGAATGCCTCAAAAATTGCCCACAGTTATGACAGGCCAGGTGAACTCTGACAGAGACAGGAGCCGAAGCCCCAGCCGGGATTCATTTGGAATCTTATTCACGTCCAGAGACGGGCACTGCGAGAAATGTCTGTTAAGTACTTTAAAAAAGCAACAGGAAGTGTAATAATTAAGGTTTTAAAGAAGATTTTTAAAAGATATTACAGCTAGATATTTGAAAACAATTTTGGAGGTTTCGTATTTTAACTTTTTGAAGGATTTTCGTGATGTTTCGGGATTAGTTAGGTTTTTTTTAAATATAATGTATTATTTAAAATAGAAAAATAAAGTCGTTTCTTTTTTAGATCGACAATAGCCTTGAACAAATGTAAAACCTTCTTTAAATTAATACAAAACCCTGAACATTGTATAAGTAAGCTTAAAGTAAGCTAAATTTGTTGTTTGTTTCCAAAGCCTTTAGATTAAGGAGAGCTATTATTTTAAAATATATTGCCACTAAATATTGCCCCTGCAATAATATTTATCTTTACACCGAATGTCCAGCGTTTATTTTCCTTGTCTTTTTTTTAGTTCTGTGTATTTTTTAGACGTCACTCTCGCTCGCTTGCCCTTCCATAATTAAATCATAAAAAATTGTTTTTTAATGAAATTAGTTGGTTGGTTTTTCTGTGCCGTTTGTTTTCGTTTTGGCTTTGCTTTGCATGATTTGTCATAATTAATACCCAAGTGGGCACGGGGAGGAGCGAGAGCCAGAGTTATCTGACAGTCAGTCGGAGGAGGAGGAGGAGGAGGAGGAGCTGCCCTGGGCCAACACTTTTCGAGATGGTGCACTTTTGGCCATTTGCCTGGCTTGGATCGGAGGTCCTGGATCCTGGCCCCTATAAAATGCTTATGAAAAGCGCTTAAATTTACTAACCTGCTAGGTGAGCCAAGGGGGTCGCATGCAAAAGGCAAACACCGTAAACACCTTTAAAAGGGGGTGGCCGAGGGCAGGGCAATGACTGGACTTGGCTGCCAGATCCTGATAGTTGGCTCCGCAATTTCCATGCGGAGGGGGACTTTACAAAATGTGTAGTTTATTTGCAATTTTTTAGCCAACGAGCTTTACGTTTCTGTTTTGATTCCCCGCCGCCTCCCTGCATGTGGAATTTTTCGTTATCGCAGAGCTTGCAGCAGCAGCAGCAGCAGCAGCAGCTGCATCAGTTGCAATAAAATCAGTGGCCAAAAGGTTGCAGCATCTGAGGTCAGCTGGGTGGCACTTTTCCACTTTTCCCTCTTCCCCTTTCCACCTCTGCCAGAGTGTGTGTGTGCTTGTTAAATAGAACATTTGCAGGGGAAAACCCAACCTGCGCTGGCTAAAATTTGGAATTTGTCCGTTTTGCTTTGTTTATCCGTCCAGTTTTTTAGCCCCCTTTTCATTTGGTTTTTGTATTTGCAAAATAGTTTTCTGATTTGCATTTAAAAGGTGCTCTTCGTTGGGGCTTCAAGGGTCCTACATAGCCTACAGATAGAAAGATACAAATGTATCTAATGGCTGTTTGAGGTGGGAATTTACTTCCTCTCTCTAATTGGGAATTCTGTTTGTTGATTCCATGGAAAATCTTAAATATTTTTATGTTTTATTCTGTGATATTTTAGGGATTTTAGCTTACATTCAATTATGGAAACATTTTTGATTAGAAATTGATACCAGACTTGGGAGAAATTTTATTTCTGTCTGATTTTATTTAGTTTTTTAACTATCCCCACTTTTTTATAGGGTATCCATTAGCAAATTTCCGTGAAAATGGCAACTCTAAACCAGGTTTGAAAAAGAAACATTTGAAAAAGATACAGCCAAATGGCTGGGCAAATAGAATGCACTGCAGGCGGAAATAAAAATATATATATTTGAGCTTCGGCAACACGAAATTGGCTGGATGGATGACCAGGGCTGCGCCATAAATTTCTATAGATATATATATATACTATACACAATTTATACATAACTTTCAGTCGCGAATCCCTGTGCTGTTGTGGGCGCTACGCATGCAACTATTAATCATATTGAATGGCGCGCCCTGACTTGTCCGGCTAATCAATCTTGCCAGGAGCAATCTCTCCGCTCTCATCTCATCCAACGCGGAAGAAAAATGGCCGCTAAAGTCATTAACGCCTCGCTGGTCACCTGCCGCCGAAAACGTGAGTGAGGGGGGGAAATCGCTGAAGGAAAATCGGGGGGAAAACTGGTAGGTAAACTAAGCCGCCAGTTGCCATTTTGCTATTTTGTTTATGGCCCTGGCGCAAATCTCTCGCCATATCTTTCAGCGTTGCCCCCCCTCGGATCCCCTTGGATTTTCCCAGCTGCCAATGAGGCGGCAGGCAAAAGCCAAAGGGGATTAGTTGTAATCAATAACTTGGGTAAGAGTGTGTGTGTGAGGAAAAGCGGAGGAAAACTGGTCTTGGGCTTCTGTTTTGTTTGCCTGTCGAAAGTTTCTCCGCACAGCTTATGGCCGGGCTTATACACTCGCAGCCAAGTTATTATTATAATTTCCTTTGCCAATGCGGATTAATTGAAAAGTTTTCCATTAAGAATTCGCGCTTGGTTAAATCGCCTCGCCGTCTTTTGTTTCACCTTTTCCATAAACACGGCTATATAGTATATATATAGTAGGTATTTGCGTGCGTTATAGTACAAGTATCTTCACTATTTGATCGTTATGGATTTTGACAGTTTCGCTGGGCTATGATGAAAATTACTTAAAAGCATTTCGCTCCTCGCGCTGATTTGATTGATGGCCGTTTATGGATTCTCCCTGGCTCCCTCGTCATTATATTCGCATTATCAAGTGCCAAATATATACATAAATATATATACATATATATATATATTAAAGTGGGCGGGGCATTGAAGCATTGCAAATGGCAGTTGACGTCTTGCGGCGAAGAGCTGACAAAAAGTTGCGCCAATTTATGTCAATTATCGGAAGCTTTACCTGCGGAATTGGGTTTCATTTTTAGGGGGGATTTCGGATGGGTTGCGGGGGAAAATCAAGGAAAATCGAGGGAAATCCCCCCACGAGAGCAGGCTGTAATTTGCTGGGGGAAAAACAAATAATGGCATTTTTAGTTGTTACCCGATATGGCCAGTTTTTTTTCCTCTCTTTCCCGAGAAACATTCAAATTTGTCACCGGGTGACTGGGAAATTTGAGAGGGTTCTTGGGTGAGGAGACATCCTTTTTTTTCACACGGGATATATTGAAGATAAGTTTTAGTTATTGAGATTAAATTGTGAGTGGGAATTAGATTTCTGAACTCCTTTTTAGGGTTTATATTGGGTTACCTTTTCTACAGTAATGGGTTTTCCGTTTAAGAAAGGTGTAAAGAAAATCCAAAGCAACTTTAATATTTTGGCTTCACTTGAGAGACTTCCTAATAGAGTGCTTGCATCCTTTTACCGCAGTTCCTAAGCACCTTTACTTTCCCGCTTCACCTGCACACAGACCATTTAAGGCTTAAACTCTTTTCAGAGCTTTCACAGAAATCTTCCCTCTTGAAAAATCCCCTCGAATAGCACATCGTTAATGAAAATCCTGGCTGAAGAGAGGATCGGGGGAGCAGAGTCGCTCATTAAAATCGGCGGGGGCAAATCGATTTTCGTTTAGTATCGTAATCAACAACACAGAATTTTTGTTCTCGTGCTAAAAATTTGTTTTTTGCGCTATAACAAGTCTGGCGGAGGCCCCATTTCATTTCGTTTCGGCCAGGCCAGCCAACATGGCTGAATGGAGAACTTAAAGAGCACTCGAACGGCACTCAGCCGCAAACACACACACACACACACTGCACACACTCGATATGCATATGTGTGTGTCTAAGTGGAGTTTGCCGCCGAAGGGTTTGGGGGCCAAAGTGGAGTCCTGTGCTTTGCAGTACTTGTCAAGATTGAATTTGGTACGAATTTTTTTTTACAGGTTTTTCTCTTTCATTCGTTGGTTTCCTACAATTTTCCGTTTTCTCTTTCTTTTTTTTTTTGGCGTTTTTATTGATCAAACAAAACGTAGCAAGTGGCAGCCAGTGAAGGTGTCACTGCTTACAGAAAAAAAGAGGAGGAAAATATATTTGTATACTGCTAAAATTGTATGGGGAACACGCGCTGTGCGAATAGATTGCATGATTTGCTCCACTGCCTGTCATTCTGATTTTTTATGATTATTATTTTGCTTCATTTCGTTTAGCATTTTGGCTTGTGACTGCCTCGATACTTTGTCTTCCATGGAAAATATATACCATACTGGGGCATACTAGGGAGCTGGTGCTACTTACCGGACCAAACTGTTCGAAGTAGCTTTTGACATCCTCCAGTGTGGTGGGCGCCGAGAGGCCGCCCACAAAGATTTTCTTCGTTCTCGTCACCATCTGCAAGGAGAGAAAGCAATGGTAATGGGGTTAATAATGAGCGGAAAGGTTAAGTGGAATGGCCCGGCATTTAAATATGCATTTTATACGAAAGTTATGACCCCCTGTTCGGAGACCTTTTCCCTTTTTCTCAAGTTTCCCGTAACTTATGGCCACCAACTTTCGCCATGAGTCGTTCGACCATTTTGTGCATTTTATGTACTACATGCATGGCTCCTCTGCCATGTCTGTCTGCGTGAGCCCAGCTTGGGTGTATGGGTGTGTAAAGAGGTGTGAGGGGTGTAAGGCTTCGAGGCTCTGCGATTCTATGTCTGTGTGTGTTTGTGCAGCTGGCATTTTTAAGCTGACAGTTTCAAGTGCCAACTTTACGCAGTTAGCGCAGCAACAGCAGCAGCAGAAGCAGGAGCATCAGTAGCAGGAAAAGCGGGAAAACTAGCAGCAGCCGTCGAGCACCCAGCACCGAAAATGATGGCGAGACAAGGACGAGCAGTCTACCCCAGGCCTGCATACATATGTGCACTGAGCGTAAGGATATAGCCAAAGTCAAGGAAACTACTTTAAAATAGAAAGAAGTTCAAGGAAAAGAATGGGAAATATGGAAACTAAATAAAGTTGCTAATAAATTAATATTTCTTTTAATTAAATCTGGGATTTATTATTGTTTCTATTTATCTTTTATTGTAAGTGAAGAACAATAAATTATTTAATATTAATCCTAACATCTTCTTAACTTTTTTTCTATTTAAAATATCCTCAAAACCTCTTCTAATTCCCCACAGTGTGTGCGCTTGTGTTGGCCGTGCGTGTGTGTGCAGCGTGTGTAGTGCAACGCCAGCCTTTTTAGCCCGCAGGCAAGCGTAAACTGTTAACGTTAAGTGACGGCAGTTAAGGCACAGTGGGCCCGGCAACGATATGCGATGTGCTATACGCGATACGCGATATGCGAGCGCAGCTCTCTGCCATTTTAATTTGGATAATTTTGAAAAAATTACCCACAAGCTAAGCCAGCTAAGACCCCAGAGAGAACCCGGCTGGGAGTTCAGAGAAGCTGCAGATCCGGGAGGCAAGAAGGCATGGAAAGGCAGAATCCACGGTTCAAGGGACCCTCCTCGAACAAACCGGATGAAGCTGATGACGCTGATTGCACTGACGCTTGCAAGCTGCAATTTATGAGCACGGCACAGACAACGGGGGTTTGGGGCGCTGGAAAATGCCCCCCGGTTCCTTGCCTCTCACCGACTTCGCCGGCGATGTGGGATATGTCCGTTAAGGAAGCTAACGATATGTAACAGCGGTGCTGATGTTTCTGCAGTGCCAGCAGTAAAATTCATACAATGTCGTAAAATTAAAACACTTGTGCTGTCGCAGGGCGAGTGCGAGGAAGCGAGATGGCCAGAGAGGGGCGTTTTAGATGTTGCTACAAAGTTGGTCGTGCAGCTTTTGGCAAGGCAAATCGCTTTGGCCCATGAACAGAGAGAGAGAGTCCTGAGACTCTGGCTCTTGGCTCCTGGCTCCTGGCTGCTTCTTCCTGTCGCTCTTAGTTTCCATTTTTTTCCCCCCCAACTTGTTCTTTTTTTTTTTGTTTTTGTCTATGCTGCACTTTAGCCAGGTTGCGGAGGACTTACTGGCGGGCGGGGAGCTGTGGTTGTGGAGGGCTTCGGGCTGGCACCGCGGGCGTTCCCTCTAACAATTTGCAAGACCAAAAAACGAGCAGAAATCAAGTTGAGAGTGGCGCTGCAAGAAAGTAACTGTAACAACATGACGTCCGAGACAACGTCGAGCCCGGCCAGCCCCTGGAACCACATCCCCCTTGGAGCACAGCGCCCTGGTGGCTCATCATCACCAGCCACAAAATGGGCACAGAAATTGCAGCGTTGTTAAAAAGCGATTCAAAACTGCAGTGGCCAGCACTTTGGGTGTCTTTTTTCAATGTGCACTGGCCAAAAAATTAGCACTTGTCCCGAATCAAGATAGAAGGGAACTAGCTAAGAGTTACAACAACTATTTTAATCGAGCCATAATATTATGCGATATAAGGGGAGACTGCCTTAGGCAAATCCCTTAAATTTTCCTCTCTTCCTGGACGCTAATCACTCCCGGAATGGAGCTACTTAAACTAATAAACTGGAGCCGGGAGTTTGATTGTCGACGGCAGCAGCGGCGGCGGCGGCAATGTCATCATCAAATATAAATGAACCAGTTTCGGGAACACGCCCAGTGCTGATAGCGGGGCATGAATCAAAAGCAAAACACACCCAGGCCGAGAGTCCGAACGCGACCTCAAGACAAATACAGGCCGCAGAGCACACACAGGATACACGGAGGCCACAAGGATACAAGGCTACAAGGCTACACTCGGATACTCAGATACGCAGATACTCAGATACAAATGGCACCACACACGCATACTAACGAAGTGACACGGCATTTTAACGGCCGCCGCAGCGGAGCACAGATTAGGAATGTCAATATTGGCCACAAGGACTACGATGAGCGGCAGGATATACGGCGGGGGACGAGCAAGGAGTCGGAGGTCGAGTGGGCGGGCCAGACAACTGGCACAGTGTCTGGTCATGTCTTTTTGGCCGTTTCGGTAATGTCGAGAAGCTCGACAAATGACGTCAGGAGTGGGCGTGATCAAGTAGGGGGCCAGGGAGCAGGTCACAGGATCAAGGAGTACGACACGCGGAAGCGCAAGAAGGCGGACCACTTACAATGCAGCTCTGACAGGACAGTAGCCCTCCAATGGATGTGCTTGTTTCGAGCGATAATGTAAAAATGAAGTGGGAGTAGGGGAAAAGAGCGAGAAATCTTGTTTTGTAAATAAAAAGTAAAAGAAAGTTGAATTTTTTAAATTTTTTAAAGTAAATATAAGACTCTAAGGTTTAATAAAGCTTCTAACTTTAGTAGAAAGAATATCTAAAAGATAATAAAGATTTAGAGAAGCTATTTCTAACTTATTAGTAATTTAACTAAGGAAATTTTGAATTACACTTTACTTTTCAGTTAATTAAACCTATATAAATATAATAAAATTGTTACAATAACCACCCAGGAAACCGGTAAAGGCAAAGACATTAATCAATTCAACACTTTCGTACTTCATAAATACTCCTAAATATAAATCCAACCCCTTCCTCCCTCTCCCTTCATAGATTTTAATGAGACATACACGCATTGATATGAAAACACAATAAAATCGACACTTTATCATGACCTCTCATCGGGGCCCAGAGACAGAGTTGACAAGTGGCAATGCATATTTCATTCCTACAGAGCTGCCTATCGATAACCCGGCATTATCCAGACTTATCTTAGTCGCAAGGATGTTCAGTCAAGGAGGAAAAGCGATGTCGACATGGCCATCATCTCCATCATCTGGCGAGGAGACGCCGCATCCCGATGTCTGGTATGTTAGTGAAAAAGGCCAAATCAATTTAACACTTTCAACTAAATTATTCATTTTGCATAATAATTTTCAAATCTGTCAAAAATGTACACCCCCACACACACACACACACATACCTTCCGATCCAAAAGGCTTTCAGAGGCGTCTGCTCTTTCACACGCTCCGGAATGGGGGGCGTTTGCGGAACGCTTTCCGAAAAAGCACTCAAATAATTCCCGAGCGTAAGCTAAACCAGCGCAAAGTTGCCGGGAGAGCAGCTCACACAACAATAGCAAACGGAAATTGAGGGGCAAGGGTGTGGTGGCTTGGGGAAAATGGAAAACCCTTTAACCGTGCGTAGGCTCCTTCGTTGCCGTTGCCGCCGCCGCCGCCGCCAAGCGTTGCAAATTCTGTTAAGCGAAAATTTCATCAACGGCAACGGGCAGAATTTTCATTCGCCATTCAGACAGCCCAACCCAGCGTCGCGCCGAGAACGTTCGTTGTCAAAATGAAAGGAAAATGTCTCATAAATCCTTTTAATATTAAATGAGCTCGTTCCGCAACNGGGGTCGGGGTAACTCGGGCAACGCACACACTTAAAATTATGTGGCTAATGGGAGCAACTTGCCTGGAAATTGCGCGCGGAACTGCGGAGATGTCTCGAATCGGCGACACATGTTCAGCGACAAAAGGAAAAGCGGCGGAAAAGCGAGGTGAAGGCGGGGAAAAGCAGGGTGGGGAAAAGGCCGAAGGACCGCGGCACTCTGCCAATTGTCATTAAATGTAATTTTTAAACCTGTTAGCGCATGTGTGCCATAAAATGTAAGGTTAAAAAGGGTTCTTCTTTCGGGCCTCCGCCTAGGATGTCCTTTTTTTTATTATTTGCGTTGCTGCCATTTGGTTTTATTGTGAAATTAGTCGGCTAAAGCGGGTTTATTAAAGTTTGCCCCGAAATTCCTGATGCGTTGCCCGAATTTCGAGCCTCGACGGCTGGTCGCACCGGGGGTGAGTTTCAACGACAACAATTTGTAACATTTGCCGCACTTCCCGCAAGAATTTTGCCGCCGGGGCAGAACCGGGCAGGGATTGGTTGTGGCCCACTCGGAAAAAGAGCTTCAACATCATTCAAAGTGACAAATTATCCATGCAAATTTTATACAAAATAAAAAGGGGTGGACCGGGGAGGCCCTCCGCAAGGCAATCCTTTCGCCTGCCTTCGCCGTGGGAAAAAAGTGTTGCATACTTATGAGTGTCGGCGAAGAGCGTGTCGAGTCGGCTTGAAATATGAGCATTGATAGAAAGTTTGACAAATGCCAAAGGATGCCATTCTGAGGGCCAGATAAGCAGGAAATATATAACAAGGCGGCTTACTGAAGCATTATCTTTGTTCATTTCCCCTCACACTGTTCGGAATTAGGTTGTTTAATAATATGTGTATAAAAGAAGCTTAAGATGTAGCATTTTAAGCGGAGTTTAAGAAGTAAATTATTTATTTAAGTAACAGGAAAATATTTACATTTATTCAGATATTTTAAAAATATTTGCATTGGAGTTTGACATAAAATATAATATAATAATAATACTTTAATCTTAAATTCTTGTAAACTTTTTAAAATATTTATTATTGAATTTTTCTAAACTTTATATATTTAAAAAATTCTTAAAAAATGTTTGGGTTGTTCTAAAGTCTCTCTTTCGGTAAAAAAAATTCCTTTTCGATGCGACTCATTCAGCTTTCCAAGCATCCCCTTTGTTTCCCGCTTTTTTGGAATATTAAAAATGTATTATTCGAGGACCTACATTTTCGCAGTGCACGTTTTGGGTATCCTTAGTTATGCATAATTCGATATGCACCATCAATGCCGCATTTTCCGTTCTCCTATCTCTGTTTTTGTCTGGCTTTCAATTAAAATGACCGCAATCGCACACTGGCACAGGCAGACGGGACAGGACACACGCACAGCATACACCCTCGTCCACTCAGACACACACACACGCACACACACATGCACATGTGGTCCTGATCCCAAACAAAATTTGTGCAATTTCCGTTACTAATACTTTTTGGTCAATTTCCTTCGAAATTTGCTTGGGCAGGACAAAAAGCGTTCGTTCGTTCGTTCGTTCGTTCGTTCGTCTTCCTTGTTGATTTATTGCCCTGACAGAAGGAGCTCCCAATGCCGTGCGCCAGCCTCCGGTTGCTCCTTAATTTCGTTGATATTTATGCGGCAAATGTCCCAGCGAACTGAGCCAATAAACACGTTCCTGCTGTCACTGACAAGGGATAATGGGGGCTGGTTGTTCATAGAGAAATCAGCATTTGAATATGCCCAAGGGGGCGGAGGGAAGCTGGCCATCAAAGGGAATGCAAATGCAGGGCTTGAATATCCTGTGAAGTCCTGCTTTCCTATTTTTTGCTGCTGTCCAGCTTAAACTTGTAAATCAAATGAAATATATGGCCGGCAAATAAATACATTTTGGGAGATTGGTGCCAAAGAGTTGAGCCCCCGGAACCGAACCGAAACCAAACTGATCTCAGCTGAGTTGGCATTTTAATGAGCTCCATAACAGAAACTAAAATGGCGCATCGTTCACAAATTGGTTGGGGCGGCAAGGACAGCGACAACGAGAACGACAATGGGGGAGAAAGTCCTGGCAAGTCACCTTATTTATGCATAACAATAATGAATATTATACAACAAGCCCGAAATGTAATTCTGTGTAATTAATTATTAATTTATGCGCATACATTTAACTCACACGCATTGTCGTCGACAGCAGGAGCAGCAAAGGCAGGAGCAAGGACCAGGGCCCATGTGTGAGTGTGTATGTCTCCTCTTCTCTCCTTTTCCTCTCCCTCTCCCTCTCACTCTCCCTATCCCCCTCATCCTGCGAGTGTGTTTGGCATTGGCATCCTGGCACAATGGCGGCTGGCGGATGCGGAAACTGTTTTGCTGCCGTTGATGCCGATGCCATAGAGAAGCCCCGGCCATTGTTGTTGCCGATGCCAAGGATACTCATTAATTGGTAGCACTAATAGGTTGACCGGACCTAAACAAGGCAAGGATCTCAATCTACTTTATAAAATTAAGCAAGTAAACTTAAGGAAGTACCTTGTCTTTAGGATTTAATATTATAAAAATAAAATTGCATCCTTTAATTTGTCTAGATGAATTTCTGAAGCATAATTTTAAACCATTCTAAAAAATCGAATCATAAATTTCTATAGTTTCTCACAAATATTTTTAAAATAAATTATATAAATTATTCCTGTCACCTTTCTAGGGTATCCCCCGTTCGAGTTAACCCCCTTGATCCGCATTATTGCCGCTGCTGCAGCGACTAACGACTAACGACCGACAAAGTCGTTCCTGATGCTGGTCGCATGTTGCTGCCCCTGTCGTTCTAATGTTAAGTTGAATTGTCATTAAAATTGTCGTCCATAATTTCGACATTAAATACACACATAGGCGGCAAACACACACACACACGCAAAAGCTGCTCCAAGGATGCGCCTGTGTGTGTGTGTGTGTGTGCATGTAAATTGAGCGGCAGGCCCCTCGATGTATGCAACACTTTTGGCGAGCGAGCGGAGCATAAATGCTTGCCTGTGCTTAAGCAGATGTGTGTGCCCTGGGTGTGTGCTGTGTGTGTGTGTGTGTCTGTGCTGGGAGCGTGGTTAAAAAGTGCCAACGCAGCATGTTTTCAACATTGTTTAAATTTATATGGCAGACAGGCGCTCTCACACGACTCCTAGGACTCGGCTGCCAGGACATGGATGGGACGGACCCTGGATATGGCCGCAACTTGTGCTTAAAGCTAAAGTTTTAAATTTGCATAATACAACAAGTCAAGGAGGGTCAACTGGGCTGAGCACATCCTTGAATCCTTGCTCCTCTGGCTCCTACGCCCGCTTACGTAATTGCCGGTCTCATAAACTCCAGGACCAATCATCATTAGGCGGACAGCCATTACATAATTATCGCAATCACAACTTGCAGGTAATTGAAATTGTGTGTGGTGGTGTCCATTTGGAGTCAATTTCGATAAAGTTTTCCCCCGATTCCCGTCATTTAACGCTAATCACTTGCAGTCACACACAGAGCGGGCCAACGAGAACGAGAACGAGAACGAAAACGACAACGAAACTCGAAACTCGAAGCAAATAATTTGTCTTTCCATTTCCGCCCAGGAGGCAAAACTTTCCTTTATCCCCGATGTTCGTTCGGGCCTAGATTGTTTTTGGCCAAGGTCAAAAGCGGGCCACTCCGGGGCGGGCTAGGTGACGGTTTTGCTTAATTAGAACATTCATTAATCAAATCAAAACCATTTGCCACCCTGGGCTTAGGCCTAGCCGGGGAAAAACCAGGCCAGACAATGGGCCAAAAGAGGAAAAGCTCCAACACACACAACATAGAAAAGAAGAGGAAAAAACAGAGGCGAACTAGAGAAAGCAGGAAACTTTTGGCGAATGGCGAATGGCGGCCAAACACGCACAGGATAAAAGGCGGAGAGCGAGGAGCAAATAAATTCAGTCGCATAGAAAAACGACAAGCGGCATAACAAAGCGCACAGATTCGGCAAAAGGACGACGCAGGATGAGCCAACGTAATACAACAAAGGGACGAAACCGAGAACGAGAGCGGCAAACGGAAAAAATGCGACCATTAAAACACATTTGTATATCTATTTTTGGGGCGAAACAAGCGGCGACCTCAAACTTCAGAGCAGCGGGCGGTCCGCGAATGCCACAAACCCAAGCCCAAGCCCAGGCCCAAGTCCAGACCCAGCACCAAACCCAAAACCAGATCCCGAAACTCCAGCCCAAAGATACAGAAAAAGAAAACGGGAAGGGAGGGCCACGAAATGAGAACCCAACAATGGCCGGCACAGAAATACTTAAAACTACTTTAATTTATGGCGCACGCATTTCTGCGTTTAGCTCAGCCCCTTTTCCGTTCATTTCCGCTACTATTCATGGGTACGAGAGGGTTGCAAAGTTCAGGGGGCTTCAGTGGGTTCCAGTGGGGTCGGAGGCCAAAGCAATCAGTCAGCAAACAACATGGCTTTGAGCTCTGCCTTCGTCGTCGTCGTCGTCATCCTTTCAGTCACTCTTTTCAAAGGATACGCTCTCTAATAAGTCTCCTTGCGGCCCTTACCCCTCCCAAAAGGAAGGGCACACCAGATTCAAAGGCTTCTTGAGACGAGCCCCGGTTCCAAGTTTTTGCTTTATCCAAATTCTGTGCTATTTTCGGTGGAATATATCCCGCCACATACTATACTTAGGGCCCCACCCGGGCTCAGTTATCAGCGTACGTGGCTGAGATTTGGTTGGGAAATTAATGAGAAATCATAAATCAGAAGATAATTGGACAGGGCTCGGCAGGGCCCAGAAGTTTTCTTATTTTCGGGAAAAGCCTCTCAGCTCTCAGGCTCTGTCGCTTTACAAAGTCAAAGCGATATCGCCAGTGACTGGGCTTCCCCTCGCTGCAGTCAGTTGCATTCTCTTCACCTCTCTTCGGGTTTTTTTGCACTGCAAAAATTAAGGCCTATTCTAAATATTCGTAATATTCATTAAGCTTGTAATGAGTGGACTAGTTGGGAAATTTAATTTACTGACAAGATTTAAATGTAAATTAGGATTAGACTCCCCTGTTCTCTGATGGATGAGATGACAATGGGGACCTGGTTTTCTGTGTTTATTTTCTGCTGTTTATATTTTTTGTTTTTCACCGTGTACGCCCCTTTTCTGGCTTTTCTGCCAACTGTGCTGAGTGGGTAAATTATGCATAAGCGCACTACCAGCGCCACATTATGACGAGGCAGGCGGACGTCTGATGCAGAACGCAGCTGCCTGGATTATATATGAGTATTCCGGAGGCTGGAGAAGGGGTTGTGCCGAGGCACTAGGGCTCGGCTCTAGGTGAGGAGGGGTCGGTGGGTGGCCCGAAAGGCTGCCAACTCACTTGTCAACGTGCTCATCACATTTCTTCTCCACGAAAAAACCACCCACTTTGCCGTTTATGCGCACCAAGGCAAACAAACAGCAAAATATTTGTATGCTAAGCCAAACACATGCGACGGCGAAGCGAAGCCCCACAATGCCACGCCCCCTCTCCATCAGCCAGCCACCAGCCGCCCCCATTTCCTCATTTTCCAGGGGAGAGCCAAAGAGCCCGGCGAGCCCAGGCCCAACGCGGCTCAAGTATTTTGCATTGCTAAGCAGAAATTATAAATCAGGGCAATTGTTGAAGATTTGCAGCCCGCACAACTAAACGGGAGACGAGAAACGAGAACGAGAACCGACGACCGGCATGAAAATGGAAATGGAATGGGAATGGGGACAGGGATGGGTACTGGGAGCGGGACCAGGAGCGAAGCGGGACGGTACAGAATAAAAGCGGAGCGGGACAGGAGGGATTGCGGCACGCACGCCTCGCTGGTTTCCTGGCTGCCACGGCTGTTGTTGACTAACTGACTGGCTAAGTGACTGACTGACTCGCCCCGCCTTGGTCGCTGTCTGTCTGTGCCCTGCACTGGCAGAAAATATGAATATAATCCATAAAAAATTTAGCTTTAAGTTTGGGAATATGTTTAAACATTACTGAGCTAGTTTTAGCAAAGCAAAAAAATATTAAAGTTCCTTAAAGAAGTCTTCTTACTTTGTAAAATATTATATAATAAAGTTCTTGAATTTCCTTATCCCGAAATATGACATAAAGAATTTTGGAAAATATTCTGAGATATATAAATTTGTTTACGATATTGTTTAGACTTTTAAACTATAAAATTTAATAACAATATTAAATATAGTCTGTATTCTTGAATACACAAATGTACCTTTAAATAAAGCCTAACCCTCCAAAGTTTTTCTGTTTTTAATAAACATATTTATGGTTTTTCCCCCTTATTTGTTTTCCATAATTCCCAAGCATATTTCTCTAAATAATATTTATTTTTGTAACACCTGACCTAAACCTAAATATTTTGTCAAGTGTTCTTTTTGGGGCCTGGCCTGATGAACGTGCACAGGCAGTCAAATATTTTGCAAGGACGAACGTGGAAAATAAATAAAAATTCCCCACAAAAATGAATTTAACGAATATGAAAACAGAAGCGAGACGGGACAGCAGGCAGAGGCAAAGGAAGACGAACTCAGATGGGCCGAGGAGGAGGCGGAGCCAGAGAGCTGAAATCATAATTTAATTTAACGTATTTTTCGTTGCCAAAAGACAAGACGCGAATCACACACAAACTCACATACTCTGAGCCGGGGGGAGGGAAGCGACAAAAACAACAGATGGCAGAGAGGCAAGGCGAGATACAGATCCACATCCACAGGCACATCCAAAAACAGAGTCACAATCAGCGGCTGAAACAGAAGCCAGAGTGGAAGTCCTGCTGCCAGACAGACTAAAAGCAGCGGAAATAACACGCTCCGCAGCGCCGTTTAAAAGTGTAAAAGCCGTCAAGAAAAAATAGAGAAAGCAGCTGAAGGAAACAGTCGCGAGTCCCCCCCCCAACTTGCGCCGTGGTGTGAGTCACTTTGGTAATAGAATCGCAGCGCGTTTTGCCTGGATTTTAATTTTAGTAATGGAAGACAATGGCAGACGAAGATGCGGAGAGACAAATAAGCTTAGCCGGCGAATGCAGCAGCCAAGGAGCCGGGTAAGATTCCCTCGGATTCCAGATTTATTGCGCCACGTTGCAGTTTGAAGTTGTCGGGACACATAAATCTATCAGGCCAAGGATCGAGGACGCGCTGCGCAAATTTACACATGATTGTTATTATTTAATGCTGTTATTGTAACAACTGCTGCTGCTGCTGCTGTCATGCG
Organism: Drosophila ogumai; assembly: GCA_018904815.1. NCBI lineage: Eukaryota > Metazoa > Arthropoda > Insecta > Diptera > Drosophilidae > Drosophila > Drosophila ogumai. The sequence goes on along the minus strand of JAEIIJ010017069.1, from coordinate 104,234 downwards.
GTTTTTTAAACGATTTTTATTAGTGGAAAGCAAAAGCGGAAAGCGGAAATAACAGCCACGCGCCGTAAAGTAGACAGCACATTCCGCACAAACACACACACACACACACACACACACCCATCGCCTCGCCCTTCGCTCCGGCATGCAATAAATGCATTTTGCATGGTGTGCACGTAAATGACCGCCGACGATTTAAATTGTTACGCTGTGGCCGGCCGAGCGTTGTCTGCCATCAAAATGCATTACGTATACGCAATAAAAATTACGTATACGTATGCGTGTGCGTGTGCACGTGGGGGGGAGGAGTGACTGCATTTTATGCGTGCCGCGCATTATCATTTAACATTTCCTGTGCTCTGTCCTGTTCAGTTCGGTTCAGCGACGGTGAAAAGCGGGGATTCGGCTTGCTTGTAACAATTGGCTAAATAGTTTATTGTGTGCACGCATGTGTGTGTGTGTGTGTGGGAGGGAAACCTGGCTGGTGGGTGGGCCAGCGATTGATTGGCAATTGAAATGCACATAGAGCGTATGGCCGGCAGTAAATCATGGTGAATTATGCAATTATACCGATCATCAGGGATTAAATAGGTAATTGTAATTGTTTTTTTTTTTTGCGTCTCTCCCATGAAAGGGAATTTGCCATTCCATTGCCCATTTCCCATCCTACTTTCCTTCCACTTTCATTTCCATTTCTCAATTTCTCAATTTCGCTGCTGCCTGCAATTTGGTTAAATATTTACCTTACTTTCGCTACCTTTTGGCGTTTTTCATTACTCGACTGAAAATTGCAGTCGTCGCTGCTCTGTCAACTAATCATATAGAAAGCATTTTTGCCCCCGAACCAAACCAAACCAAACCAAAGCCCAGGAAAACCAGACTCGAACTGGAAAGGTTGACCGACCAAGCTGCTTTGGCACAATAATAATTTTGTAAATTATTGCGCATACGCCGCGTGTGTTTGTCAACGCGAAATAAAAATGTCAGCCGAAAAACTTTCAACGATATTTCCCTCTCGGGAGGCCTCCCTCCCTCCCCAGGCTCATCCCGGACTTGAGCCTGATCCGGTGCCTCAGCTCATTTCCAGCTCAAATAAGCGTAAGTAAATTTGTAAGACAAACAAATGGAGGGGGACAAGAAAAACAGAGACCGAGACCTGCTGTTGATGTTGTCAGCAGGTGGAAAGGTTCAGGTGGATTTGGGAGCGCAGGAGGAGGACCAGGTGGACAGGTGCCCGGCCTGCCCTCGAGAAAAGTCTGGCCTGGTGTCTCTCTCTCATCAGCCTCTGTGGAAGCCAAGTCAAGCCAAACAGCTTCGGGGCTCCCAGAGAAAGACAGAGAAAAATACTGAGACAGAGGGAGAATGGAGAGCTTCTAGTACGGGCAATATTCATTCCGGTGGCAAACAAACACGCAGCAGCAACAATGGCCACAACAGGAGCACTGCACTGGGAGAAAATGAGCCAAGGAGCAGTTGTAATAATATTAAAATTTAAAGTTATAAGTAAAGTTAAATTTGAGATTTCAGACTGTTTGGTTTCAGAATTGTTTAAAGAAGCATTCGATTGTTTTAGGATTTAAAATCGTTTCTTTAAAGAATCCTTTTTTTTTAACAAATAAAAGAAGCTTTATTTTAATTTTTTAATAATTTCTACTACTACTTTAAGAGATCACACACGAAAGAAATTGATTTCAACGGACAACAAAAGTACTTTCTGCACCTTAATAAAATTTCTTTGAAGAACAAAGTTCCTTGTCTTGCTTTTCGCCAAGTGCATGGGGTGGAGTGGGCGAACAACAAGCTGAGTAACGCCTTGGACGCTGCCATTTGTGGCATGCCACCGCCCCGCCCCCCGCTTTGAAGGACCCTTCCCCGGCGACGCCCCCCTCAAGTTAGTTGATGAACTTCGTGTTCAAGTTGTAGCACAAGAGTTGACGCCTCGCAGCCAAAAACTGCGACGGCTGCTGTTGATGGCCTCGCATCTGGCAATGGGGCTAGGAAATAGGTGGGGCAGGCGGGGGAAAAGCCGCCGCCAGCTGTAACACTGATAGCAATTCCAAGAGACAACAACGGGCGCCGAGCGCCGAGCGGCGGGGAAAACTCCTGAGCAGCTCTTTGCTTTTCGTGAGTTTTTGTTTTTCTTTTAGTTTATTTTACTTTCGTGTGCCGTGGCGGCGTCGGCATCTTCACTTTGGTTTGATTTTATTATGTTTTTCTTTGGGACCGCACTGGCCCCCATTTTCCGAGTCCATAGCCACCAGTCCGCCGTCCGCCGCCCGCTGGCCGCCACTTTTCCCTTGGCCACATGCTGCCAAGAGTTTTCTTTCGTTATATTTGACTTGGCCCCGACGACCTTTCGAGAGGTTGAGCAGGTTGGAAAACAGCAGCAGCAGCAGCAGCATCGGCAGCAGCATCGGCATCAGCATCCCTTAGCCCCGTTACAATATCAAGTTAATTGTTTGAAATAAGTGTTGGCCCGCCCACCGCTTTTCCAGAGCGTCCCCGCCCCTTGGTCGCTTGCTTTTCCCTGCCCCTTTTGGCCCTATCTTGTTGCTGATGTTGCGGTTTCTTTTGTGCCGCCTTTTGGAAACTACCCACATTTATAGTGTTGTGGCCGAGGCTTTTTCCTCTTTTCCTCAGCTGGTTGTCAACGCCAGCCGCAGCCCCAAGTTTTCCCTACGCTTTCCTCCTGTGCGGGTGGTTTTCCCCCTTCGTTTTCCCTTCTAGTCTCTTTTTTTTTAAGTTCTTTCGCATTCGCATCTCTTTGGCTTATTTTACTTTGACTGACTCTCTCGCCCCGAAGTCTCAATGTTTGGAGTGCACTTTGGCCAGCAACTTGAAATGAATCTAATAACTTGGCCCACACACACACCGCACACACACACACACATACCCACAGATGGACGCACAAAAACAATGGCCAGCTTTTTTGGGGGAGTTGGACAGGAGGAACAGGAAAAGAAGAAAAGCTTGTTGAAAAGCGGATTTTGTTTTGCAAGTTGCTCGAGTGCTTCGGCGGTTTCTTTTCCACTTTTCCGCATTGTTCGCCCTGGCAATTCAAATATCTTAGTTGAGGAATTTCCCAGAACGAACGAACCAGTTATAAGTTTGCTGGCTGCCAATGTTAACAGCTCTATTAGTTCAATTTATTTGTCTGGCGATGCGCAGGAAAAACAACAATTTTCCGCCTGCGCCTGCCACGGCGACAAAAGCGGTGCGAGGAATTCGGAATTCGACTTGATTGTGTTTGCAATTTCATAAAATAACAATTCGCCAGCCAGCGCCTTGGCATCCTTCATCCTTGTTATTGGCGCCCTGATTGCCGCCGGTGGTTGTCGTTTTTCCTGGCTTTTCCGGAGCTGCTTTTGCTGCTGGATTTTTCGGGGGATGGGAATCGAAAGGAAAGGAATGCGTTCCTCGTAAATAGCTGGCAAGGTGTGGGCCCGGCATGTGACGCCAACCCATCCTGGTTGCCGAAAGAAAAGTCTGTCCTGGTGTTCCCACTCCGGGAAAATTCGCTCTCCGCTCCTGGGGCATGCCAAATTCAATTCACACAAAATACCCGTAATTCAACACCCCACGGATGGAGATGAATGCCACTCCACTGACTGATTGCTTTTGCCTCCAAAACAAACTCCCCCAGGGCGCATTGAAATGAGTTAAACCAAAGGCGACGGCGGGCTCCTCAAGTTTTCCCCGATTTTCCCCGAGCTTGGCCCGCTCGCTTTTCCTTTCGAGTCTGAGATTTCAGCAGCGACATCTCAAGCGACTCGTTGACATATTTGTATTGTATTCAATCGATGAATTTCTGCAGCTTCTTCGCCGCATGGCCCATAAGGGAAAATGACTTATTTTGCTTACGCACACATTGAGCAAGTCCTCGAGCAGCAGGAGCAGGAGCAGGAGCAGCACCAGCTTGCCTTCGTCCTGGCATACCGACATCGAAGCATCCTTCGCCGGGGTTGATTGCTCTCTCGCTCTCTTTCTTCTGGCTTTCCCCCAGCTTTCCGTTGACTTTACACGGAAACTAATTTTATATTTCATGAAGATCGACTTCAAGGGTTTTCAGTTGGAAAAATATTTGGCATTGTATTGAAACTATTTTCTTTGCAAATTCTTGCTTGCTTAGGAGTGCATCATCTTCATAAAGAAATATTTGGTTATAAACTGCAGAAGGTAATTACAATCAGTGGGGCAAATAACTTTCGTATTAGTAGAAACTCTTTAGCTTTACTTTCCAATTTAATTTCCTTCATTTTCACTCTGCAAACTATTCTTTGTTGTACCCTTTTCAGGCTTAAAATTGACACATTTCTTTGCGTGTATGCATTGACATTCGTCCTGTTTTGGCTCCTGCTCCGATTTTCCAGCAGAAAAGTTTGCGCTACACATTTTTTACTTGGCTGACTGTCGACATTCGCGTTGATATTAAAATTTTAATAAACCCCAGCACGTTGACTGGGGGAATCTTCAGCTGGTACTGCTTCTGGTCCTTCTGCTCCGGCTGCTGCTCCTGCTGCTTTTCCTCCTTTTCAGCGACTCCTTCACCAGGCGTAGCGTAGCGCAGCCCCCCGTTGCCGCTTTTCTCGCTTTTCCCAGCTTGTTGCACTTGACGGAAACGCGTCAGTTGGGCGCCCTCTTTCGCTTTTCCCCCTGGAGTTCCCAATTGGTTTGGCACAACGCACATTTTCATGCGGCGGCGACATGAAAAACGAAAATGCCATAATGCTGGAATTGCCATATATACACACTTGGGTCCCAGCTGGCTGACAGCAATGATTTCTTCTGCCCTCACGTGGAACATGTTGATAAATCAAATCCCAGCCAACTCAATGCCAATGCCAATTTGGTTGACAATTGCTTTTTTCGCTCCGCTTTGCTTTGGTTTTGGCTCTGGCTTTTTCCTCCGACAGCTAATTGTTTGGGGGAGGGGTGGAAAATTGTTGTTGCCGTTGGCTTTTGGGAGAGAAATATTTTCATTTTGCAACAAACTAGGAAAGGCAACTTTAAGCCCCTTTCAAAAAAGCCAACTAGCAACTGGCCAGAGCCTGGCTTCTATGCCAGTCGAAAGCCAGACAGTTGTAATCCATGTGGCTGTCTCCGGAATTGGCTTTGCGGCATCGGACAATTCACAAAAAGGCCGGAGTGAAACCTTAAGCGCGTTGCCCGAAATGAAATCAAATAAAATAGTTAGTAAATAATAAAACAGTTGAGCAGTGGATTCGGGGACTCGAGGCTCGCTCGACTCGATTCAGGGATTTTCGAGGGGCTACGGAAGGGACGTTTAGTGCCGCTTTTCGCCGCTTTTATGGCCAACGGCAATAGACGAAAATTTTATTATAGAAAACGTCTTTGGGCTTTGAGCCCGTGGCAGTCAACAAACCATTAAACTCAAGTGTTTACCACAAGCCCAAGTCACTAGACACAAATCTAAAATGGCAGTTAGACAACTCGAGCGATGTGGGACAGCAGCTAATGTGGTTACGAGGATGGCTCCGTCGCTGTTAGGTGAACCGGAGGATTGCTCGTAGTCCTAGTAGTCCTCGTGTTTGGCCCAAAGTGCTGAGAGCTGAGCCATTTTGGGCGAATGATGGTTGCGAATTTATTGCCAGGACGATGAGAGGAACTCAAAGTTTAAACTGAGCTTGGCCAAATTATTTGAAGGGCTCTCAATTCAGAAAATCATGTTACTTGGGTTTTAGGAATCTTCTCTTTGGTTATATATTCTAAGTAGAAATTTGGTTTTAAAAAGGAAAGTTACTTCTTAGATTTTCTAAATTTTAATTATTTATATTTTATAGAATTTTATTTATATTAGAAATTGATACTCTTTAAGACTTGGAATCATATCAATATGATGAACTTTAAATTTTTGAAAAATACCCTACAAAGTTTAAGTTTCTTCAGATCAAAAACGAATGTAATACCCAAAATATTACGCATTTTTTATTTATCTATAGAAATATATCAGTGTATACTTCAATTTCGTTTTAGCCGCTCAAATGAAGCCATATTCCCGTGGCCTATTGAAACATTCATCAAGAAAAAGTTGATGGCAGCACGGACTCCTCATCAGAACTTCTAACCAAGTTGAAACCGCACTATAAATATATTTCAACTTATTTATGACCACTTTTCGATGAGGGTTTATTCGCGTTTACAGCCGGGTTATAAAATTTATGAGCCCCCGGGCCAGAGGTCGAGGGTCGAGGATCGAGTCGAGTCGTAGCGGGAGAAAGACACGCGAATTCCGATGCCGCGTTTATTTTCCTGGTGCGTAATTATTTTTATGACATTTTTTCCTGCCTTTTTTTTTAGCAAAGGTGTGGGTTAGATAGACGGAGCTGGTCAGGAGCACGAGCACGAGCAGGAGCAGGAGCTATAGGGCCGAGGTCCTTTTGTCCGGCGACCGTGTTGAAGTGTTGGCGTTTGCCAAACAAATTAAAAGCAAATTATAACGAAGCAACGAAAATGAAATGAACGAAACGAAACGAAACGATATTATCAGGCAGCAAGGACACAAACTAAATTTTAGAGTCCTGCCGGAGGAGGAGGATTCTCCCCATGCTGGCGGTGGGACTGCCGGCTTTGCTCGCTGATGATGGTCGTTGGAATTTTAATTTCTGTGTTGTGCTTTTCACTCGGGCAATGCCACTTAAAGCGATTTACTTGCAAATCTTGGTAATGGATGGCAGGCAAGGTGAGAAACGTGCCCGAGGACCAGAAGTCCTGCGGAGGGTGCGAAACGTGCCTGACGCTGGACATAAATTAATTTATTGCGTGCGCGCCTGGCCAAGAAAAACAAAAAAAAAAAAAAAAAAAAAAAAAACAGAACAGAAAAAAATGTGGAAAAGCGCTAAGAACAAAAAACTCAAGAAGGAAAACAAAAACAAACGGCGCGATTCGTTGAATTGTTTGAGCTGCCAGCATAAAAATAATTCATTGCATACTTCGTTTGGGGTACGAGGCCCAAAACTTTCATTAAATAGCATTAATAATTAAGAGATGGGGGTGGCATTTAGGGGGATATTTAGATATTTAGGGGACTTATAATGACCTTCTGGGCTGGAATTGCGTTAAATATTATGCTTATTTATCATGTTATGTGAGCAACAAAGCAAGAGAGTGAGAGTAATTTGATTGAAGACATTAGTTTAGAAAAAGCGTAATTAAGAAAATTTTAAATAAATTTAAATTATGTTGTTGTGTTAAATTAAATATAAATAACTGTCTCTAACTGGTTATATGGCAAAAAAAAACCAAAAATAGACTCTAAATATAAGCAAACTATTTGTAAAAACCATATTATTTATTTTTGGGGTTTTAAAACTAATTTCTATAAATTTTCTTTTTAAATTGTATAAGAATTTCACTTGTGAAATATTTTTGTAAAATATATTTTCCCTTTTTTAATATATTTAAAGGTGTTTTTTTTTAGTTTGCAATGAAAACCGTGCCTTAAAATAAATAACAAATCACTAATAAATGGATTTACAGGCATTTCAACTTGATGTTGTATATTCTTGTTTTAGAACTTTAATACAAATTTATTTAAATTAACCTTTCATTTGATTTTTGACTTATTCATTTTATAAATCCCTTACAAAATAAAGTATTTAGGCATTATCTCAAATATTTTAGACATTTAAAAATCAACTTACAACGAGCTTCTTTGTTGGAATTGTGGCGGCTGCTGTCGTCGACAGCGGCGTGAACGTCGACTGCGGCGGCGGCGGCGGCGGCGCTGCGACGGCTGTCACGGGCGGACTAATCGCTTTAATTGTCGCCTGCGGAAGCGGCGGCTGCTGAAATAATTCCGCTGGCTGCTTCACGTAGAACAGATTTACTCCAAAGTGTGAAATCTTGATGGGTTTTATAGCAACACCTTCGACAGGAAATGTGGTTGTGTGGGCCGACTTAGCTGTGTCGGCTCTAAGGGGGCTAGATCGGCTGTCTGGGCAGATCTTGGCTATATGCACGGCTTTTTATATATCTGCTGAAGCGGCTGCGAATGTGGATTTTTAATTTTCCCTGTTTTTTTTTTTTTTAGATTTTTGTTATCGTCGATTCACAACTGTTTGAGAAGCTCTTTGGGTTTTAGGGTTTATTTTTGTTGATTTGTTATCTTTGTTTTGTTCGATTTGCAAGTATTCCCTCTGTGGAAATACTCGAGAAATCTGTATTTTTAAACACTACTAAAGCTCAACGGTTGACAGCGCGACAAATGTCCTGCTCCTGTTTTGGATTTTGTTTGGGGATTGTTGTTGTGTTGATTGCACTTGAACGCGTTGTGTTGGATTACCAAAAAACTCACGGTGACAAAAATCGGAGAACGCGATTGCCGCGAGTGTCCTTTAACGACTTTTGACTGGGGCTGATATTCGAATTGCAGGACTTAATTCCTCTCGACTCGATTTGACTCGACTTTTGGGTCTTCCTGGGCTGTCGGCTGTTTGGTTGTTTGGTTGTAGATTTTGTTGGTTTCACACTAGGCTACTTGCACGGTTTATTTTGCTGAGGAACAGAACGCAACGACTGCTGGACTCGCTTGTCTGATAACGACTGAAGGACTCTCGCGAATTGCGTAGGATTTTTAGCAACAGCCAAACGCAGCGGGATTCTCTTCCTCTACCGTGCCGTTTGCCGTACCGGAGCTTCTCTGCCACCTTCTCTGTCGCTGTCGCCGTTTGCTGCCCGTCGTTGTTTTCACCGCCGCCGTCGGCGGGCGGCCGGCGCAGAAGCATTACAACAGCGGAAGTGGCTAACAGCGCCAGAGAGAGAGTGCGAGGAGGAGAGCGAGAGCGAGCGAGCAGGACAATGGGCCGCAGAAATTGGGGAAGCCAAGGGGGGGCCAGAAGGACGGACGCAAAGAGAGATAGAGAGCCACTGAGAGCGAGAGCGAGTGCCGGATGCACACCCCCACTCTGCTCAGCCGGGAGCTCTGTTAACTGTTAGCCCGCATAAGCTACTGCCAGGGTTGTCGAGTCTGCTAAATGTTTGCCAGGATAAGCAGCAGTGGCAATAGCAGCAGAAATTCGTAAAAGTGGAGAAAGGGAGAAAAATACGAGCTATGGGGAGAAATTCCTTTAGATTGGTATATAAATCGCTATAATTTTATTATATAAATTTATTTTTAGTGACAAGCCTTGATTTTTCTAAAGGAAGTCTGAATAATTATTGTTTATTTTTTTCCTTTTTTTCTTCAAAAAGAAATATATTAAATGATATCAAATCATACCATACTTATACATTTTTTGTGCTGATTTGAAAGCCTAAAAAAACTACAACATTTTTGGCTTGGTGATCAATTTATGATTCGATTCCATGAATAAATTACAAACCGAAAGGGAATACCAACATTAGCTTCCCGAAGTTTGATTCCTTTCTTGTTTGCTATAAAACATAAAAAAAAAATCATGAAAAATCTGGCCCAATTTTCCAAATAATACTTTTAAATAATGGTTTAGTAGAAACATTAACTGTGAATTTAAATACCAAGAATATTTCATATTTAATATTTTCTGGGTATTACATTTTCTATATATATTCTACTTAATTTCCGATCATCTTTTTTTATTTTAGCTGCTTACATTTTAAATCAAAAGAATCCCACTTTAATTATAAATACTTGTAGAGACCTCAATTCTCCTTTCCTCAATGCAACAAATTCAACAGTGATTCCTGGCTTTAGGCCATTACATTTACTACCCTGCCACCTGCCTCTAAGCCAGTAACGGCCCGCCAACAATGTTGCAATCGAAAACAAACAAACAAAAATCTTAGACATTCACCAAACATTCACTTTCAGCAGCAGGAGAAGTCAGTTAACAGCGAGAGAGAGAGAGACTCTCATTGCAACTACGACGGAGAGCAAGGATATCGAGAGCAGGAAATACCAGAGCGGCAGAGAAAGCGGAAGAGAGAGAGAGTTGGCGAAAGCGAGAGAACTCGGTGCTCCACGCGCGTCATTGTTGCACCTTTATGTTTGTTTTCGTGGGTGGCCCGCAACCTGCTGGAGCAAGGGAGAGCAGAGGCGAAGGGACAACGAAAGGAGCCAGGACCTAAGAGAGGAAAGTGACGGGGAAGAGCCAGGAGCAGGAGGAGTTGGGGAGACGACGAGTCCTGGCAATGGCGCAAACAAACAACAATAGCGATTCGAGTCGGCAGAATGTCCATGTAACCTCTGCAGAGGGTGTCGCTGATGTCCCGATGATGACGACGATGACGACGAAGGGCTACGGAAAGGATAATGCCCATGTTTCCAGGTGAGTCCTAACCCGTTGACGAATATTCGTCAGGCGAGGAAGAGGAGAGGTATATTACAAGAAGAGTTGTCTAGATATATTTTATACTTTTATTATAATTTTATGTCATTTTTAATAGTTTATTAGTGATATAGAAAAATACTAAAAATCCTTAACAAGTCCTTTTATTTAACCTTGTTCTGTAGTAATATAATTAATATTAATATAATATTAATTTTATTATAAATTACTTACAATCCCACAAATCATAATTACATATTCTAGATCTTCCTGCACTAGAACATCATGATAATGCAACCCCTTATCCATTATCAAAATAATAATCGTTGACAGCAACTTGTAACGCCATCATAGAAATCGTGAACGAGTGAGCGAACATCAAAGAATTCATCATCACTTAAATGCCCACTCATTACGGGCTTTATCACGAGAGCGTTCATCATCAGTGGGCCGTATCTGCATCATCATAATCACCATCCTCGTCGCCATCATCATCGTCATCGTCATCATCGCCAACATCGTTCCCGTTCTCCTCCATTGTTGTTCCTCGTCGTGTGTCCCGTGTCTCGTGCGTTGGTGAAAGTGTCAACTTGACATTGCCTGGAGTGCACGCGCCACCGCTCTCTCGCATACTGACACACACACTCCCATAGTGCCAGCGATGCTCTCCAGGATACTTGTGTGTGTGTGTGAGTGTGTGTGTGCATATCCTTACAATCCGCTTGCGTCAAATATTTTGTTGGCCCCGGGGCAATGGTTGTTGCTGTTGCTCCTCGCTGACATGCGAATAATGCTCGCAGCTGGGAAATTTGCTCAAGCCGAAAAAGGACCCACGCGAGAGGCAGGACTTTTGAGAGAGGCAGAAAGAGAGTGGCTCTCTCGCGGCGCAGGCTCGCTGATTGGATTTCCCCTTGGCTCGACAGCGCTGTCGGCGGCGACAGAGGCTGCTGCCATGGCAGCTTTATCAGTGCCATGAAATGTTGTTCCCGGAAAATAACCCAAAGGAAATGCTCTGCACACACACATGCACATCCGCGTAAGGACTCATACGAGTGTGTGTGTGTGTGTGTGTGGAGGAGCACCAGCATCAGGCAGCAGCAGCAATAACTGTGTACATGTAAATCCTGGTTTGTTTCATTTGCCGATTTGGAGCACCAACCTTCTCCATCTCCACCCCCGCTGGCACCGCTCTCATCCGATCTCCCTCCGTCGCCGAAAAGCCCGCCGGCACTAACTTTGTACGCTTGATGATGATAATAATGTTGCCCCTTGCCAGCCACACCGAGGGAAAATATCACCCGAAATGGGTAATCAATTGGGAGACTCTTTCTAAGCTATAAAAAAATAGTTTTGGAATCACGAAACTGGCATGGAAATAGTTTAGCTAAGTTGGTGTTTTGGAAAAGTAGTATTAGGATTTTTAATCCTTGGATTCTTTGAAATGAATCCTTAAAGCCTTAAACTGAGCATTATTCTAATAGAAATTTTAATGAGTAATAAAATAATATAATATAATAAATAATGTTCAACAGATAAATAATTTATTTAAATTTTTGTATTTAATTTTAACAGTTAGGATACCTTGTCAAATAATCTGAACTAAATCTGTAATAGAAATACATTTAAAATAGTTTTTTTTAAGGACCTGTAAAGATGCATTCTCATTCTTGCCTAAATCAACAAGTCAATCACCCAAAAAACAAATTATACAAATTTTATTTAATGCTTTTGAGTTATTTAGAAGGCTTGTTTTTAAGAAAACTTATCAGCAAGAGCTTTCAACATGAAATAAAAAATTCTTAAATTAAGTATAAAACTGGCACTGCGCCACAACCTTTTAATAGCAGTGCATCCGAACCAAATCGAACCCAATCCCAATCGCAAACTCAAACCCAGAGCCAGGACCTAGCCTCGCCCCAAAACCCCTGCCAATCCAATCCAATCGCACGGCCACACCAGACATCGTCTATGGAAATTCGCATGCCGATTTTCGAGCGATTGCAATTGATTTGTAATGTATTTCATTGTTGTGTATGTGTGTGTGTGTGCAGGATCTGATGGGGGACAAAGAGCAGGGCAGCGGCGGAGCGGAGGTATAAAATTTGTATTGATTATTTCTATTGCCTTTGTTCGCCGGTCGTCGCTTTTGTTCGCCATCTAATGATAGCTATGGGGGCATTAAAAATGTCATACACAATAGTTTTTCCCTCTTTTCCATTTCGGCCTGCAACAACTAGCCGAAAGTAGATAGAGAGCAGGACTTTAAGACCGCTGGCCAGTGGATAGAGTGGACCGAGTGGCAGGTGGGGCTGGGTGCGAGGATAAATTGTAAACTTGGCCGCATAACGCCGCCAGGACACGCAGCCAAAGTGGCAGTGGGAAAATGTCCGTGGAGGGGCGGCTATCGGCTGGGGAATTGGCATGTGTACAAGTCAATTATGGGTCAAAATCCACACAGGAGCTGAGGCGAATCGACTCAAGCTGAGCTGAGCCGAGTGGCAAACACTTGAAGATGACGCCAATGCCAATGCCAATGCCGTTTGGCGTTGCCTTTGGTTTTCTTTGCTTTCCTTGGCTTTTCTTTGCCTTTTCCCTTTGGCTTCACAGCGCAGCGCAGCTCAACGCACAATTTTATGAGTTTTTGGCTGCGCTCGATTTTTTATGCCCAGCAAAGCGTTGACTGCAGGGGTATATAAGGTGTATTTCGACCCCACATCGTGGCTAATTCCACAATTTGGTTACTTTGTAAGTCGTTTTTCCACTATTTAAGGGACTTTTATGTTCAATTATGGGTTTATAGCTAAGAAAGAGAGCTAGGAAAATATATTATACACGGGTTGTATGAAGTTTACTATTAAAATACTTCTAAATTAAGATAAATGTAGATAAATTAAGAAAATGTGATAGAAAATAAATGGAGATATATTTTCTTAAGCGACTTTATGTAGATGCTTTCCAAAATTCATTCATAGTCATCTCTTTGCATTCCTTATTTCTAAACGAATCGATTTTGACTTATATATGGCAGTGCAGATTGACAGAAATGTTTCTACCGGGTATCAGGAATTCGTGGAAATCAAGAAATATAATACAATTCTTAATTTCGCTTTTTTCGCCTTTGGTGTATGGATGGATGCAAGATGTGTGCGAGATGAAAGGGGGCCAAGACTTGGGACCAAGAAACCGGGGTAAGCCGAGGCGGCAGCCATTGGCCATTGCAAATGAAACATGTTTGGCTTTATCGCATTTATTGACGACTCCGCTGGGACGTTTTGCTTGCCTTTTTCCACCGCCTCCGAAGCCAGATCAAACAATGCCACATGGGAGGCGCTGGGGCGCGATTGGGGCTGGGATTCCCCTCTCTCAAATTGCGCTATCGAGCAGCTCCAAACAGACTTATAAAAACATTATTTTATGTTCATGTGAGTGTGCAGAGAAGGGAGAGTTAAGCGGCGAGTGGGGGAAGGCGAACTAAAATCACTTAGAAAAGCAGTCATAGATAAACAAGGAGATATGATGAATGCCAACGAAATCAATATGCTGCTCAAGCTGAATTTCACGCTGATATTGATTCTAAAATCGCATTTATAATGAGGTTCAAGATTTAAGTTTCAAACTGTACAGAATCTTAAACTTTCTCAAGACGAAACTTAAAATTTCTACGACCCCTTGATGTGTAGGTAAAGTAAAAAAGACTTTACTAGAACCCCTGTGAGTTTAAATACACTCCAAGATTTTGGCCACTTTAAATATGAATAAGTTACTCTGCTGGAAATCCTCCAGTGGAAGTCCGGTCACATTTAAGCAATTCTGCTTGTTAAAAGCTTACGCCGCGCTGTTGGCTTTAAACCACGCCAGCAAATGCCACTTCATTCGGCTGATATTTGTGGCCAGAAGCGGCGCACACATACCAGTGCACACACCAGCACACTGGCAGAAAAACAGCAAAATCACACACATCCTTTTGCCATCAATTCTCTAAGCAACAAACAAGCACACGCACAAGCCCGGCCAAAATGGAGAGAGATGCCGCAACACGCAAAGCTCTTTTCACTACAAAACGGAAGTACATAGAACCAGGAAAACTGCGGGGAAATTCTGTGGGGGAAAGGCAGGCCGCACACTCGCATAAGCTTAGAGAAAAATACTGTGGCAAAAACTACTATAACACACAATCGCAGGAAGGGTGGCTGGGCGGAGGAGCGGGGGGCATACGGGGGCGAGTAGCTGCTGGAAACAGGAGAGCACAAGATATTCATTCTATCGTAAAATAGGTGAGCCATGTGTGCCAGTGTGTGTGCGAGTGTGCGAGTGTGGAAAAAACAAGCGCCAACGCTCTGGTCAACGGATAACAAAACATAAATAATAACGACAGCCGAGCCAGTTGGGGATGCTGGTGGGAGAGCAAAGAATCGGGGGAATATATGTAACTATATAGGGTAACTATCTGGTGAGTGGTGCTCCAGGGCAGCGGCACCTTCAGATCGCCGGAGATCCCTGTTGGTACAAAGAAACTGTAGACGAGACTTCAATTTTGATTACTTAAAACCCCAAAGTAAAGGTGTTTCGAAATATTTAATAAATTTCTCAATTTAAACTTTTGTATATAAAATGCAGTCCCCATTAGCTCTTATTAAACACATTTGAACAAATGTTAATTACTCTTTAAAGTCTATAAAGGCAAATGTGAAATAAATACAGAGTAAATCAATTGAAAGCCAACAGAAAATGGGTTAAAGATCGCTTTTATTCATCAGCAAAATATTTCCAGAACCGATTCGCATTCAATTGAAATGGAAAACGCTTTGGGCTTCGGCTCCGGCTCCGGCTCTGGTCCGGCTTGGCTTCCTGGAATATCCTTAATCGCTGTGCCCTATCGGTTTCCTGTGAGCCAGAACAAAAACAACCAGAAATCAGACCGGACAAGAGCCGAAAACTGGTAGCCGAAGCGATGAGGGGCGCAGGGAAAGGTGGCGAAAATCCCCACTGGATGGAGAATAATGTGAATGTGAACGCGCATATAACTCATTTATTTATTTACTGTACTCTACGTATTTATACATATATACATATATGTGGGGGGTCAAAGTTGTGGTGGAGCACAGGGAAGAAAACAAAATTTTTTGGTGAATTTATAAATACGAGAAACAGGTAGTATACGTGGGCTTTAAAGAGAAGAACAGCTTCAAATTCTTGCCACCCCTCGATAAATATATATTTGTGTGGGGGAATTTTTGTTGTACACCGAAAAAGAAAAGTTGATTACATATATTTAAGACAGAAAAATAATTATAAATAATATAATAATAACATTAAATATTAAATATTAAATTTTGTTGATTTTTTCAAGGAAATTTTCATGGCTTTTTTAAACGATTTTTTTCGTTCTTATTTTCTTATTCTGTTTAGATTTTTCTACAGGTGTAATTGTGAGCTTGCGTGCATTGAGGCTTGCGTTTGATTTAATAGTTTATTAAGATACGCGCTCCAAGTGCAGATTACGGCGGGCGAATTTGCTTTGTGGTTCCCCTTGGAAACCTTCGCCTGAACGCTGAATAACCACCCACAAAACCACCCCCTACTCGCAGCACTATTACCGCCCCCCGTCCAAAACCCTCGGCAAGACACTTAAATGCGACGACCACTGGATTTTGGCTGTGGTTTATGGGCTTGAGCCGGGGCATAAATAGATTTCGGGTTTCTCGCTTTGAGAGGCAGCGAGGAGCGGGCGAAACATGAGTTTCTGCACTAGCCGGCAAATATTTTCCGGTCGTGAATGAAGCTGTTGAAATCGATGCACGAATAAAATCCAATTGAGCGGGCACTTAATCACTCGATTTGTGAATGCATTTCACCCGCCGTTTAGTATTTACCGCTGTATTTATTTTGGTATTTACGCAGTGTTTATCACTGCGCGCTAAGTATTTATTTTCATATTTATCTCATTGCTCAGCGCAGTTATTGCTTCATTTTCATTGCCAATTTGTTGCGCACCGAGGCACGGCCACGGGCACGGGTAGGGGCTCATTTAAAAGGCCCATAAATTAATATTTTCACGCTTTAAATGCCACAACAGGATACGTACACGGAGAGCGGGAGCACATATTATACACATTATGGGTCTGTGTGTGTCTGCCCGCTAGACGATTAAAATGGCTGTTAATGACAAGTGAACGTTATAAATTACAGCAATGAAGAAATTCTTTTTTTCCCCCACGAGGGGGTTGCTTTCCCCCCCGGAATGATGATGATGATGATGCCTAGGGTAGATGGCTGATGGGTTGTATCTGCCGGAGACACTGAAGTCTGCCTAATTATTTAAGATCAAGCGGCTGGGAAATGCCAATGCCAATGCCACAACGCGTCTCTGTTTCTGGCAAACAATGGAAATTAAGGCCGAGGTATAGACAAAGTCACAGCTCGGGCTCCGATCTAATGATGTTGTCTTGGCCTGTTCTACGCCCCAATGTTATTAATGATGCCCCATATGACACGCATACAGCTACACCTTCAGCGACCTCCGACTGAGCTGGCGTTTTTGGTATCGTTGCTTTTAAATTACGTATACGTAATATTTGCAGTAGCGCCAAGAGAGCTCGCTGCACTGAGGGAAACTACGGAAACCTGTAACTTAAATATCTTATACCTTACAGTAATTCTTTCCTTTACACAATTTTAAGGCAAAACTTGAACAACTATTTTCCCGAGTGCAGCTTTTCGCTCTTGCCACCGCTCTTCCTACTGTTTAGGCAGATGTCGGATGTGGTAGATGAGAGGGTGGAGCTGCCTGCTGGATGGGGTTTCCAGTGAGCGATTGAACCAGCAAACAACAACAAAAGCAGCAACAGCAACAGCAGCAGGAGCCGGAGCAGCAGCAACGGCAATAAGGATGATGACGAGGACGCCAGGACACGGTGAAATCAATGTGTGTGATTTGCCAATTATGTGGGTTATACTGCCAGCGTTTTGGGTGTGTGTATCACCGGGTGTACCGGCGAGGGTGAGTGTGCCCGCCTCGTCATTACCGCTGTTTCCATTTCCGGCAGACAGGCGAGGCTTCGATGTCAATTTCATAAGCAATTTACGCAGACAGGAGCGCAGGAGCGGGGAATTCGTTGGGGGGGAGCAGCGGGTTTTCGGGTGAATCCCATTCGATTTGCCAACTGTTGAGGCCCAACGAAAAATATATATTCCCCATTTGGGCGGGGGCCCGGGAAATTGAGTAGACCCCTAATTAACCAATTTTCCAATCGACACAGAGGGAAAGCGAGAAAAATTCACACGTTCCAGAAGGGCCCTGGCCCATTCCGGTTTGTCCTAATTATTGTCCTGCCATAAACAACAAAAGGAGCCCAAAGTAATGGCCGCTATAATTCACAGTTACTTATTGTTTATCTGTCCGTTTGCCCCGGCTCAATGTGGGCCATAATTTAACTGGCCGAATCTTTTGGCTGCTCCCCTTAGCTTGGTTCGATTTTACGGCCTTCTGGGAAAGGAGTTCTTCTCTCTCTCTCTCTCTCTCTCTCACTCTCACTCTCTCTCTGATTTAAATGATGCGAATTAATTTGGAGAATTTTCAACTCCCCCGACTTGCTGCAACCTGTGCAACAATGGCAAGGATAACTCCCAGCGAAAGGAGCTGCAAACAATTGCCGGCTGGGACACGAGAGAGAGGGGAAAAAACAAGGCCAAGGAAAATCTCAGTGCACATAACCGAAAGCCAAAATCGTGGCCATAACTATGTGCGGCTGCAGCCAGAGAGAGAGAGACGGGGAGCTCTGGAGGAAATGGCAAACAGACAAAAAATAAAAATACAGCAAAAAGTGTATGGGAAAAACAAAAGGAAACACAGCACGGCGCACGGAGCAAAACAATGCAACTCGGGGGCCTTCGATGTGTGTGAAGGGGATGAAAACTCGCAGAGCCACAGCAGATTGCATAAAAAATAGTTGAAGAGCCGGACAGGAGCAGCAGCTACAGCAGCAACAACAACAATAGCCAACCAAGCAACCACATTGGTGGGAAACATCTCTTTTGGCCCAAATATAAGGGCTGAGACACGAAGCCGGGGGAGCGGATAAAGCCGCTGGTTCGTTCATTCGAGTAGGCGAAAGTTTAAACAACTATTTATTATAAAATACAGCTACAACTACAAAATACTTAAATGAAATAAGCTAGCAGAGTTTGTCAAGAGTGCGGCATATTTGATTACCTGGGAGAGGGGCTTAAAATGTACTCAAGAGAGGCTTAATTTAAATTAAAAGGATAACTTTAAAAGCTGCAGACATTTATTTAAAGAAAAGTATATAAATTAAAAGAGGTTCTATAATATATTTGTATACAATTTCTTAAGATTAGTAGTTTAATTTTAAGAATCACAAGAAATTCTTTAAAAATCTGTTTTCTTAATACCTTTCTTAAGATATTTAATAACTTTAATTTTACGTGTTTCAAAAAGCATAATTTATGTGTTTTAGTCATGAGAATACATCCCTTTATCCCTTGGATTTGTTTATACTTTACATGATATGATTTTTATCTTATAATTTGCTTTAACTCTTTCTGTATAGCCTCAATCTTCGATCCCCCACCTGCGGTCTCTTTACTTTCACAGGGTATTAAAACTATTTAACTTATACATATACCCAGGGATAAATTCAAGCAGACAACAGCTGAGCGTGAAGGTGGCATCAGCTTTTTTCGAGACAGCAGGAGGTCCAACCAGAGCAACCAAACCAAACCGAACGAAACGAAACGAGACCAGGAGCCACCGATCCGACCAGGCCAGGCCAGACCAGACCAGAGCCATCCAATCCATCCAGCACAGATGAGAGAGCACGAGGCACGGTGGGTAAATCGGAAAGGGTTATAAATTTCAACAGATATTTATATATGTTTTATATGTTAAAATAATACATTTTCTGCTGGAATATTTTAAGTAAAAAAAAAAGGTTTTAAATCATTTAATAAAGAAACAGAAATTCTATTTTAAAGCTTTGCAAAACTTATGAAAGTTCCCAAAATAAATGTATATATTTCTCTTAATTCTCAAGTTATTAATTAATCCTGGCTTGATGGCCCAAAAAATATATAAGACCACTGTGCGTTGGAAAAGCGGGAAATGCGATGCCGTGAAGCCTCAACAGCCGAGCCAAAGGAGCAACTTTTACGTGAAAATGTTCAAAATTTAATCAAATTAAAGTGAATGCGCCGCAGGCGAACATATTTCGCACGCCGAAGGATGCGGCAGCAGCGAACGAGAGGCTCGCAGGATGTGCGATGAGGATAACAGGCGGCTGGCTGGCAGCTCTGCGCAAGTTTAATATGTAAATTGTTTTCGCTCGGCCCACTCTTGTTGCCGTTGCCGTTGCCTTCGACATTAAGTGGTTATCATAGCCATTTATGAGGCTGTTAAAAAGTGTCTCATTAAACATAAATGGCCGCCCGCTCAACTAGAACCGCACAGATAGACAAAGTATCTATATTGAAACGCTTTGGCCGCTAGCCGGTTAGCCGAAAAAAGCCAAAGCCAAATCCGTATACAAATCCAGAATCCCCGGTATTCGACGGTCGCAGCTGTTTCCAGTGGTTTCTGCATTTGGAAAAGGGGTTTTCCGCCAGCGAAAATTTCCTCAAACTCACAAACACACACGGCACACACTTGTGTGTACACAGATATTCTATCCGAATTCCGTTTACCTGTCAAACTTTTGCCATTTGTGGCCAACATATTTTGAAGTTGGCCCCCACACACACCGACACACCGACACACAGAGCATTCTTGTCAGCCCCAATGCCACCCCTTCTCCCGAATTTTCCACCTCCCCACAGTTGAATATTCCACCCCCCTGCTCTTGCCACATTCATACCCTCAGCAATTTCCCAGAGACAGAGCCACGTTTATGCCTAAACTTTGTCAATTATTTGCGGATTTAACATTTGTAGCTGGTGCGGATTTTGATTTTTGATTCGAGTTTAAAAGGCTGGCATTACAGCAACAACAACAACAACACTCCGGGTGGTAAGTTCATAAGCTCTGCCATGACACACTTTGGCTACTTGGCAAAAATCAGATCCAGAGGAGAGTGTGTATATTCTAATGGAAATTGAATGGAAAATTGAGGGGGCAAAACTTGAATTTGAAGGAAATTAAAATTTATAGATGTGTTTTTGTGAAAAGGATTTTCAATTCGAGCTAAGAAAACAACAGGCAAGAAGGAGATGGAGAAAAAATAACATGACATTTTAAGGCAAATAGATATTTGAGGGAAAAGAAAAGGATTAAGCTTGATTTTTAACAAAATTAATAAAAATACAAAGCATGGACAGATTATATAAATTAATTAACTTGTTTTTAAATTAGTTTAATTTAATTTTAAAGGGTTTCACACTTTTGAGAAATAAATTAATTAAGTTTAGGCAGCACAAATCAATCACTAAAATTTAAAATAAAGTATTGTTTACACCTATAGCCATAACCTATAAACAATTTATTTATAAAACAATTCCTCTCATTAAGAATTTTACGAAAATATATGCAGGAAATTACATCTTGTTTACTGTGTAATGTTTTATTTGCATTTTCCTCGGCCAGTTTTGTACCAGCATCATTAGCGTGATTTTTTATTAATCAATAATTTTTTGCAGATATTCATTCTTGTGTTCAGCTACCTGTATTTCCTTTTTTTAAGTTAGCAAACATTTGGAATATGCATATCAAATAACTATCAATGACGTCCAACGGCTGCCAATTGCAAATGTTGAAGTCTCGCAACAAATTATCAGCGCAGCCGTCAGCGGCACCTGTCGTGTCCTTTTGCCAAGCCCTCCCTCTATATATAAATACCATATATATAGCTATATATATAAGGTATCTATCACCCACACAATCTCCAAAAAAAAAAGGAAAAGCTCACCTTCATTTCTCCCTTGCTCCAAAAGTTATAAAAAAAAAGAAAGAAAGAAAGCAGACAAGGAAAATTGGCATAGAAAAATCAAAAATGAAATATAAGAATCGAAGAAAGAGAGAGGTGAATTCCAACGAGAAAGAGGTAGATATATACATATTGTACTATATATCCAGAGATTGAGCAAGGGCAGATGATGTTTGTTGACGTTGAATTTGATGGCAACACTTGCAATTTTGCAATTTGATTATTTTTTGGCAAAAGCTAAATAAATATGTATGCAAAGTGGGCAGGATGGAGGAGCACCTGGCGACTGCAGCCTGGGTCCATCTCGCTCCCACGCACACTCGTTTATTATGCGTGGCCCGGCGAAAGTTTGCAAAGTAATAACGCCGCAAAAGTTCAACTTCAATTGAAATAAATTAATTTCAACATTCGGACTGACAGCGCCAACTAACTGACAATTACACACACTGCAGAGACTCTCAGCGTGCCGCCCGTCGCATAAAATAGTTGAGTAACTATTTTTTTAGTGTGTCTGCTTCTTTTTTTTTTTTGGATTCCCAGCTCCTGCTGTTGCTCCTGCTGCTCTGCTTCTCGCTTTCTCTCTATCTTTTGTTGTAAATGTAAAATAATAACGACAAAATTGCACTTTCAACTTTTTGACTTTTTCACATGCCATTGTCTGCAGCAGAAAGTTGAATTAATCGACCCAACCCCTGAACTTTAGGACGCCCCATGCCCCACGCCGCACGCCCCGAGTCCCGAGTGCCGAACAAACTGCAGTCAGACGCATACTTCCGACATAGTTTGGCTGCCACGACGACTGTTTCATCTTGATTGATTACATATTTTACAAGTTATTGCACGGGGGAGCGAAGGCGGAACCGGAAGCCGGCGAAAAGGGGTGAGAAACACACGTATTTATTAGATTTATGGCCCGGCTTTCATGTTCAGTTCGGTTCGGTTCGGTTATAATGGATCCTGCCAAGTGTATTCACACAACTTTTAATGTATTGGAATTTCTCTGTGTCTCAAATCTTCCCCTCTATCCATCTCTCTCTCTTGGTGTCGCTGTCTCTGTCTGAAATGCGCCAACATCGCATCCGTCGCACACCCGAAGGTACTAAAAAAGTAAAACTCATGTCGAAAGCGGTAAGCTGTGGCAATTGACTGAAACTGCCGGTTTAAATTAGAAAAGTTTGCACAATGTAAGTGTACAACTCTCCCCCGCACCCTGCTTTCTCCACTCTCTCTTTCTCACAGATACACCCACACAGATAAACACACACACACACAGCCATGTGAGGGGCACATTCGAGCGTGTTAATTTAATGGAAAAAACGATGCCAGGACACACAGCATTTGCCATTGATGGGGCCCTCCTCTCGAATGAAAAAGATGTCTGCGCCTGGTCAGGAATTTGTCACAGGACCAAATCCACCAGAATGGGCTGGAAAGTATTACTCGTTGGGAAATCTATGAGCCGAGCAACAGTTCACATCTAATTTACCTAGAAGTATTTGCAGGACATAACATATACAACGAAACAATACGTTTGCTTTTAAATTGAAATCGCAGGCGATTTCAGAAATTTATGGGGAAACTCAATGGAGTGTGGCCGTGGAAAATGCCACAGAGAAATTATTAATTTTTATATTGGAAATATATCAATTATTTTTCATAAAAAATGTTAAAGCTGCATGGCGGCTTGAGGTTAAGATGGCTTTATTTGGAAAATAATTGAGAGAACTGCAGCCGAGCTTAAATGAAAATATTAATTATATTTTCAATGGCTCTTATTTATGAACTTATTTATTTTCTTGCTCAAAAGTTTGCTTTAAAATATATCAGAATTAAAAACAAAAAAAATTCCGACTACAGAGGCATTTGTTTAACCCTTTTTAAAAGTTTCTTCATCACCACAGTCACCCTCTCATAACTAACTGAATAAATTTCGCCCTAGTAATGCCTTATAAATACAAAAGGACCTCCCACTGAATGTGCAGGACTATTATTTAGCCCATAACTATTCGCTTCAAGTTTATAAAATAACTCGGTCTAAGCCAGGCCAACGCCGAACCCAATCTATGTATATAATCCACTTATGGCTTATACTTATACGACCTGTTCGTGTACGCACCTCAACTCGACATTAAAGGATTTACCCAACTCAACGATTTCGGGACTGGGACTTTTTTTTTTTGCAGCACACGCACTCCAGAGGAATAAGGAAGCCGAGTCCTCGTTCCGCTTTTCTTTTGTTCCGAACAAACAGTCATAAATCCTAGCCAAGTTCAAACTATATCTGCTGCCCTGGACCGTTCTGCAAAATTCCTCCCGCTTTTTTTATGGCGCACTTATATGTGGGACAGGACAGCGTAGCCCAAAAATCCATTTCACTTATTCCCATGCACTTTTATGGCCCTAGTCCGCCAACAATTTTGCACATTAAGAGCGAACTTTTTTACATGACATATGTATGCCAGTCCTCCCCCTCTCCCCCCTTGCTATACCGCCTCTAAAGGCGCCCCAAAAATATAACTAACACAAATACACATTTCATATTCATGGTGAGGAGCGCTTAAAAAGCGAAGAAATTAACTCCAGCCGAAAGTTCGGGGGAGCGAGAGTAGAGCAGAGTAGGGCCTGTCGCTGCGACATGTGTAAAAAAGCCGAAGGGAAAGTGCTACCATGGGGGCGCAGTGGTGGGGGATGGTGCGGAGAGGCCTACTTAGCACTCCCCCCGAATCCCGCCCTGCGGAGAATGTCCCCTTTTCTCCGGCTGCCACACTATTTTCTGCTTAGTCGGCTCATCTGCATTTTATGGTCCAAAAATATCATCATCATTTTTTCGCATTTCATTATGGCACTGAATGTGTCTGTGTGTGCCAGTACACTGAGCGGAAAATAATCCAGGCGAAAGTAAAATTTAAAAATTAGTGTGAAATTTAATAAAAAAATTTAAAAATACATTCAAAAAATGTATTTATATACATATTTTTCGGGGTCCTGAAGAAGACCCTTTCAATGTCAGAAGAATCTGCATAATCTAGTCTATCATTTGTTGATATTGAACTCCTTTAAAATTACGTTTTAGACTTATTTTTGTAGCCCCTATTTATTATGAAAATAAATCTAAAACAAAAAGCAATCCCTCCACATTTATATATTAATTTTTTCACGTGCCTTTTGCTCTGCCTGTATTTGTGTCCCAGCGAAAACTTAGCAGCGTCATTTAGTATGCTTCATTTCATTATGTATATTCCCGCTTTTCCCCCCGAAAATCCCCGGGAAAAACTCCTTCCAGAGTTGGGGGAAAAAAAAACCCCTGGAAAACCCCTCGCCCAACTGCCTACGTCTACGCTCTTTTTTAAAACTCTTAACTTTCGCTGCAACCGCAAGCATTTTGGGCCGCATTTTGTGGGCAATCCTTCCTTGTGAGCCAGGTCCTTCGTTTTTGGTCCTGGCAAACGGTGCGAGAAATTGTCCTCCCTATCATTCTTTCTCCTCCTCTCCTTTTTCTCGATGGAGGCAGGAGGTTTCCCCTTCGTTTGCTGGCTCCCTGTTTTTTTTTTTTGTTGCTTTTGATGTCGCCTGCAATTTTTTCCTAAAGATATCTTCTTTTTTTTTTGCCATCACCGTCCTGCGTAGAAAAACTCCTTTGGGTGTCCCTGCCATTTGCCTCGCTCTAAGCCTGCCGCCATCTCGCTCTATACCCCATTTGCTGTCCCGCTCTGTCAGTCATTTTTTCCTCGTAATTTTCATAAGCAGCCGTTAGACGTTGGATTTATGTTTTTAAACGCCTTTTAATATGCGAGAGGATATTCGCGCGTAGCTGCAGAGATCCCCGGCAAAACACAAAGCCACTCGCAAATGCCGCATAGCCAGCGTCCTAGCCACGCCCCCCGGCAGTCCTTGTCGCCCCATTTTCCTTTGCCTTTGCCTTCTTTTGGCCCTTAAGCCAAGCCCCCAACCCGACTTTTGGGGTCCTTGCAGTGATGCCAAGAAGTCATATTTAAAAAAGAGAGACACACTTGTGGCAGGAAAGGAAAATTAAGACCACATTTAAGAATAATAAATTAATTAATAACTGAGATTATTAGTTTATTTATTAATTCTACTTTTTCACTAAGCTGGGTAATAGTGAATGTATTAAAATAGTTAAAAAACATTCTTAAGCAAAGGAAGTTGCGAAAGCAAGTAGATAATTATATTAAAATATAATTTAATAAAAATCTTATATAAAATATAATAATTAAAATTAAGCCTACTATTTTAGATATTATTTTATATAATCAACCATCTATTTCTATTAATCTTTCTATCTCAAAAAAAAAAAAGACAACTTGCCAACACTGACTCCTTCTTTTGCGGCTGTCTACTTCTTGGTAACGCCGCGCAAATCCAGTGAGAATGCGTTTAAAAAAATATTATAATAATAACATTACGTAAATAATTGTCGGCTGCTGTTCGGGCTGCTCGGGTGGTTCCGAGGCTCACTTCCGGTGGGGCAGGGGGCGTGTTTTGGGAGGCACGCGCCTCTGGAATAGCAACGGAAATCAGCTGCGTGTTGATAAGCACGCATATATAGCTCCAAGGAGAGTTCCCAGCAGCTGGATGGCAAAGGATCCGGGGGGCAGGACCTGGCTCAGTTTCCTTGTCTTAAATACATGTGTAGGGCTGTCAGGGTGTGTGGGTGTGCGGGTCTTTGGGTGCCATTTGCGTGCGTATTTTTGGTGTGCTTTTGCGGTTAGCTGTTCAGTCGAATTTAGGAAAAAGTCAAACACATCGAAGTGGGAAATACATTTTTAATATCAAATTAAGAGAAAAAATAAATAAGATAAACAAAAACAAATAAAATAATTATATAAATCAATATAAACTAGATATATATTTAATAAAGTTAATAGTTTTAAAAATAATGTTAGGACAAAGCATTCATTTAAGAAGTACCAACATTCTTGTGCCAACTTTCAGAAATATAAAAATTAAACAAGAAATTGTCTCCATATTTTTGATTTTTTATAGAACACAACAAATATGCTTAACCTTTTTTTTAATTTATAGTAACTCAGATAATTATCATAGTTAAACCCACCTTATAAAAAGATATCTAAGGTAACAAGGCTTTATAACCAGATACTTTTTATGCCAAAAGCAATCATTTATAAGGCACTTATTTATGCATAAAACTTTCAAATATTTCAAAGGATCTTTATCCCCTACAAAGGGTATATCACCATGAAAGGGGGACAGAGAAAAAACCGAAAACAGAGGCACATTTGTAACGCGCTGTCTAACAACAAAATGTGCGTGTGGCTCACGATGGCTGCAGACAGCAGCAGTTCACAGCAGTTTCCCCTGCGCCTTTGCCTTTTTTGCCGAAATTTTGTTGTCATCATCACTTTAAGAGCGGTGGTTCAAGGTGGCTGAGAGGGGGGTTGGGGTGGCTGGGTGGCTACATGGAAAGCCAAAGCAAGCGACGCCTGTCAGACACAAAGTTATCTTCGCTTCGTCTTGGCAGCCCCTCCAACCTCCGGTGGTTGTTGTTGTCATCTTCCGTTTTTAATTTCATCTGCCATTTACTGCTACTTATGACACATCCTTTTGCAAGGACACCTCGCACCACACCTTACACCCAGAGCTCCCCGAAAATGGGTAATATTTTTTTCGGCTCTTTTGCTATCTTTTTTGGTGGCATTTTGCTGGTCTTTTTTTTCGGCATTTTTGCATACCCTTGATTGAGGTAATTAGATTTTGGGCAGGAGTTTGCTGTGATATATGAGTCTTTTATAATGACAATTGTTTTAATAGTTATTATTATTGTCCACGAAATGTAGCTGATGTAGTTATTAAGTTAAATTGGGTTATGGTAGTCATTGAAGGTTTCATGGGGATACTTTTTGCTGGGAAATTTTCTTGAGGAAAGGTTCTGTAGCAAAGCCCCATTATAATTAAATTTAATCTTAAACAAATTATATATTTAAAAAAAAAAATTTATAAGGTTTTATGCTTGACATTGTTTATGAGTTAAGAGTTCATGGTCACACTGGAGTGACAGTACAGTGTCATATCCACATTAAATTTAAATTGAATTTT
Organism: Drosophila ogumai; assembly: GCA_018904815.1. Classification (NCBI taxonomy): domain Eukaryota; kingdom Metazoa; phylum Arthropoda; class Insecta; order Diptera; family Drosophilidae; genus Drosophila; species Drosophila ogumai. Next base: position 76,963 of record JAEIIJ010017069.1, on the reverse strand, counting down.
TAAGCTTAATTATTAAAAGAACCCGAATTATTACAGCAAGATTGATTTGCGATATTTTCATGAATATTCAAGGCAAGGGTATATTTTCGATTTGAAAATCTTTAAGTTCATTTAATTTTTTGTTTTGGTTTGCAGATTTTGTTGAAATATATATCACTATATATATAAAAAATATCTTTTTTTCGGGCTTTTCTCCCCGGGAACTTACCTTGGGATGTGCACGGCGCGGAAAAGCTACTTTCGGATCGACCTGCGGGCGAAAGAGAGAAATGGAGAATTATAGAGCGAGGCGATGGGGAAATCCGAAAAGAAATCGTATGCTTAATGACATTTAAATGAAAAGAACATTTCGCACAACTCTTCATATTAATAGCCGGGCATAAATCTTGCATAAGCCTGCACTGCACATTAAATGAAATTGCCCCAAGAGGGGAGGGGTGGGATGGGTGGCCGGGCGGCCTTGGGGGTGGTGTCTGTCCTAGTGGGCGACTTCAAGCTGAGCACGCACGAATTAACGCGTAACAAATTGCTCGGCCAGCGGGCGTAAGGAGCATCAGGATGGGGGAAAAAGCGAACAGCTTCTCTGCCCAATAAGCAGCGTCATTAAAAATAATTAAAAATCATAAAAATTCAATTTTAAGCATTTTTTTGCCTGGTCTATCTTTTCAGCTTTCTCTTGCACCGCTTTCTCTTCTCCGTCTCCATCTGCTGCGGCTTTCATATTAGTGCAGGGAGACAGCCCGACTTGACAGCTGAAATATAAAAAATCAGGGACCGCGCACTCGACGAGGGTGGCACTAAATCCTGGCAGCTGAAGTGCTGCTGTTGCATTTATCCTGGCTATCTCAAGCCAATAAAGGAGCAGCCAGTGCAAAGTGGGGCTCAAGGAAGCAACGCAATATCCTCTAGCGATAATAATTCGCACATACACACACACACTGCGTTGTGGTTGTGAAAAATCTGTCACAGTATAGGCAGGACATGCGGCTTGCCGTTCGCCGCCCGCCGCTTGCCGTGTTGATTTCCTGTTTGCAGGACGAAAAACAAGGGCAGCCGCATGGCGGGAAATTGATTTTTAGATTAAAATTAAAACTAATCAGCGCTGAGTGCCGAAACATTTTGGAGGATGTTGTCGATGCTTTTCGGCCTTTTTGAAACACATCAGGCCGAAAAACCGTAACGAAATGAAATGAATTCGTTTCGTACGGTTTCGTTTCGTTTTTCGTGGCTGTGCAGCCAAACGGAAACACGAAAATCCATGACCAGCGGAAAGTCAGCAAGACGAAAATGTACACAGGCAAAAGTAATAATTATTTAAGGTCTATTAAACAAATCTATTAAATTATGATAATAATTTAATAAACAGAATTAACTCTTTCTGGGGTAACATATTTTATTTCCTAAGAATTCTAGTGCTTACTAAAATCTTGTAACAAAAATTAATATTTTTAAAATATTTTCTCCTGAAAGTATTACTATTTTGTACAGTGTCCTGTATATATTTGCTCCCCCCATATATAGATATAAACATTACACGTATATAAATGCAGTTTGCGAAACAAACAAAATTGTTGGAGGCAGCGGCACAAAAAATTACACATAAATGCTGGCTGCGCATTTTATTTACAGTTGGCAGGCATAAAAGGATGATCGGATGGACATTGGACAAGCGGACAAACGGACAAGCGGACAAACGGAAGGAGCCAAACAGCGAAGCTCCACTCAATTAGGCTAATGCCAATGCGGCGTATGCGTAATGCATGCGGAATAGCATTACAGAATTTCCACTGTAGTTGCCGCTAGCTAATCAAATGCGATTTCCACCTTTATAGAAAATGCGGAAGGAAGGCACTTTCGGAAATGTATTTATACAGTGGAATGGAGAGCGGAGTAGAGCCCTATTCGATTAATTAAACGGATAAAAATGTGCCTATTTCCTGTATAAAATCTTAGTAGGAAATTGACAAGCCAAGAAGAGATAAACAAATGGCTTATTTAAAATTAAATTGAGTTTCTTTGCAATTTATGAAGAAACTGTATTTGTTTTAGTAATTCAAAAAAATGTATTTATTTAAACAAATAAAACTAATCTATGAAAGTAATGAAATTATGTCGATTTCATTGATTTTTTGAAACAGCTTAAAAAATTATTTAAAATATTAAGCATGTTAATAAAATATTATTAAGTTGTATTCATTTATTAATAGATTAATATTTATTGAATAAAATACTTTAACTAAAACTTTCAACAATACAGTTTCATAGTTCTGATACTCAAAAAAAGTAAACTGTCTTTACATCAAAGGTATCCTCATATATGTTTTTAATATTCAAAGAGTAAAATATTGATTTTTAATTTATTTTCTTGTAACCTTTTCTCTTCACAAAGGTTCACCTATTTTTTACTTTTTTGTAAAGGCGAAAAGTCCACCTTTAATGAAATTTCTAACTACCGAAATTTCATCGCTTGCTCGACATGCAAAAAATTATACATCGCAGCTCATTTGATGTTCCTGTCACATCAGGTAATTAAAAACTGTTTGACTTTTAGGGCCCAGTTTTTTTGGCCACTCTTTTTGCGAGGCCTTTTTAGCCATGGCCTGTTATGCTTTGACTTTCTAATTGCTGTCAATAGAGGGAAGCGGTGTATGAATTTCACGAGGCGCTGCTTTTTTGGGCAAATATTTTGCATAGTTAAAGTGGAGTTTTCTGTTTGAAAAAAAAAAGTAAAAAAGGAAAAAGAAAAGGAAAGGTGGAATGGGTAGAAAAGTTTCGTTTCGGGGTAACATTTACCTTTTTGCCATCCAGCTCGTGTGTGCCTTGGGTGAGTACCTTATCTACGCTATTTGGATCGCTGAATGTGACAAAGCCGAAGCCTCTGCAAGTAGATTTGGAAGGAGATGTAAACAGGAGACGGTTAGCGAGAAGTTCTGCAAATATTTGCACAAGCAAAGGAGCCAAGTAACTGAACCTGAACCCGAACCAGGACGAGGAAACCGAGGCAGGCCCGGACCAAAGTTGAACCTGCCATCGTCAGTTTAGCACGTGCGCCAATTAGGCGCTCAAATTACATCAAAATATTGCCAGAAAAAGACAGAGCAAGATGCCAAGGAGAGTACTTACATATATATTTGTATGTATAGGGTAGTCCCACCTAACCCCATTCGCAAAATGCCCCTTTTCCGAACTGTTCGAAGCCGCTAACGGCAGACGCTTACAAGCCATTACATTCGGCCCCCCGTCTCTTTCTTTCGCGCTGTCGTGTTCGTGTTGTGATAAACTTATTCTTGTTAAATATTTAATTAAAATGCTTATTATCTCGCACTGCATTTTAATGAGTCTCCCAACGAAACGAAACGAAAGGCGAGGCGGGTCTTAGCCGGGCGAGGCAGACACGGCACAGCCAAAGACAACAAACCAGCTCAGAGATTTTGGCTGCGGCTGTCAGTCCCCCCCTTTGGCCACACCCCTCAATGCCTCTGTGTGTGTGTGTGCACGTTTATGTTTATTTGAGTTTTGCCACTTGGCAGCAACGCTTAACGATGCTGCGCAACTTCTTCTTTCAGCCCCAGCCAGACACATGCTCGTATTTGTCTTGCTCTTTTAAGCCCACCAACAAGCCTCCCAAAGCCACCCAACCTGGCAACCACCTAGCCACCCACCACCCACTTAACCAGCCACCCCCCGCTCAACCCGAGACCAGCAAGAACCGCAAGCACAGCCAGTAATTAACGACGATTCTATTGCAATTGTGGCAATTGTTACGGCTCTGATTCCACTCACTGGCAGCGCAAGGTCGTGCCGCTCAGGAATCGGAATCGGAATGGAAACCCAGTCAAACATGTACATGGGGGCTCCGTCTGGTCAATGCATAGACGAGCTAGAAACTAAACAACAGCCCCTGCAGGTATTCTTGGCTGTATATCTCCAGGTATGTGTCTGACCAGAGACAAACGACATTCCCACGCGGTCAAGCTGGGTGTGTTTCTAAGGGAAATTCAGAAACTTGAAGCTTAAATGCTCAATTCAAAAATTAAAGAAAATATAGTTTATTATCACAATATAAAATGAAAATATAGAGAGTGTCTGAAAGTAAAATATAATATTCTGTAAATTAATTCAAGTCATTGAAAAAACAAAACAGAATACTTCCTGATAGTTCTGAGGCAAAGAAAGTAATGGAAACTAATTCGTAAAAGCTTTAAAATAACAATAATATTCCTTATATTATTTAATACATCTTAAATCATAAGAAATACACTATCGAGACGTTCTAGAAAATGTTGAAATAATTATAGAGAATATAATTAAATGCAAAAGAACTTACTTTATAAAAAACACTTTATAATAGAGTAAAGTAAAAATTCATCTAAACTGCTTCTAATTTACAACCAAATGATTCCCTAATTAATTCAAAACTACTGAATAAGATTTTAAAATTGTATAACCTTCCCTCGACCAGCTCTAATTTAAATTTGATAACTTAAATTAACTTTTAATCTTGACCATAAGCAATAGACGGTCTAGCAATTAACTGGTAATGTGTGCTTAGCTGCAAGCTCATCTCGCATGTGAAAATGTTATGATTTTAGATCCTGTAAAATCAAGCCAGTGAAGTTAATGCATGCGTGTCCTAGAAATGCTCGGTAATGTCCAGGCACACACTGCCACACCCTCTGCATTAACCCTGTTTGCACAGATAGCAGGCTATGGCCCCCTGGCGCCACCCCCTGATGGCCCCGTTTTGACATACAGTTTTATTGTATGCGTTTTTCCGTACAATTTACTTGTCAGTTAAATCATTTGTAATTGAAAGTTAAACAGATAATGCAGACAAGTAATTGTTTCATTGAAATTGTATTGCATACTGAAGAGCAATTATTTATAAACAAGGATTACGCTTTGTGGCTACAAATTAAAGGGGGTTTCCCTTCGATAAATTTAAGAGGGAAAATATTTTGGTATTTGTTATCCTTTTTCCGGATTAGGTGAGACTCTAACTCTTACTGACCCCCGCTCATAATCCCTATAAAATGTTATCCATACCCAATATTTTGCTGCTGCTGCTTTCCATTTTGACATTCTCGGGTTATATTGTATCGGCTTTTCCACACAAATTGCTATTCGACAAACAATGCTGGAGAACAACAATTGCTTGTTGCAAATTTATAAAAACAATTTGCATATGGAAAAGGATGTCCCAGGATTGCCAGTGTCTTTGATTTAGCCCCGTGTCCTTGCTCTCCAGCCGCCCATCTACGTGCCATGGATAAGTCATTATTTGTTGTTGCTCCTTGTTATTGTCCTGCCTTCAAGCCAGCAAGCCTTTCAGCCGATTTTTGTTGCTATTGGCATTGGCTTTCCCTGGATTCCTGTACAGCTGGCACGGTCTGGTACATATTAAATAAACATTTTATCGTATTTATAGACGAACAATTTGTGCAATGTGCAATTTGCGAAAAAGAGGCCTGCACCTATTAATATTGATTTAAATGGGTGATTTAGGGGGTGGCAACTCAGCCCTGCGGGGCCCGAGATGGCGTGTAGTTCAAGGGGGTGCAAAATGATGGTGCCGAGTGCTTCAGTAGGCGTAACTCCAATCCAATGTTCAAGTGGGTCACACAAAATTGCCGAACGTTCAAGGGAGCGAGAGAGTGAGTGCCACAAAGTTGAGGACAGAGATTGTTGCAATTTACCTCCCTTCGCCCCTCCTTACATACCGCCCAGCTTGTAGGGGAGGCAACTCAAAGTGAAAAGCCACAAATTTAAAAGGCAAAACTCAAAAATAATGTGTCTCCTGTGTGCAATTTACTCACAAATTCAGATTCAATTTATGCAACTCGAGGCAGACAAGCATCCGCACGCCAGATAGAGATGGCCAGACCCCAGAAGAAGGAGATGGGTAGAGTGCTCAGGATAACAACAGAATGTGTGCGTGTGCGTGTGGTGTGTGTGTGTGTGCAGGCAACAACAATGAAAGAACCCACACTCACAGATACACGGAGAGAAAGCTTGAATAAAGTCAGGGTTAAATTTAAGCAATGAATGCTTCGAGTTCAAAGTTTTTAAAAAATATTTAAAAAAGGAAGTAAAAGTAAAACTTAAAATAAATATAATAAAAAATTGAATATAATTACATTAGTTTTAAAAACATATTAATTTTGTTAGTTTCCTGTAAGAACTGTCTTCAAATTTTTTATTCAAAGGTGTACTTACAACTCTTAGTAGGTAAATCTTTAAGATAAATGTATTATTTTTTTATTATTACAGAATATTTTCTGTTTTCTAAAGTTCCCTTATACGAATACTACTTTTGCCCCTGTGCAACTTAAAACAAAGAGGGAAAAACTAAACAGCAACAAGGGCAACAGCAGAGACATGCAGCCGCTCTGACAAGAAATTGTGGGGGGCTTGTCAGGGCTGGCCTGCAGAGTGGGCAGTGGGTGAAGGCAGCTCGCCCACCTACCACCTACCACCCCTTAACCCCTCCCCCCTCCTAGAGAACATGCAACTTGGGTTGCTTGTTGAATTTTATAAAGCCGTTTCAGAATGCTAATGAGCGCACGCACACAAGCTGCCAGCAGCCAAGGATGATGATGCTGCTGCTGCTGCTGCTGCTGCTGGATGCCGCCACCTCGAGAACTCACCTTTCTACCTTTTTTCGGGCCGCTGAAAAGGGTGAGCTGAGCTGCGACAGGTGAGAGCCAGGCCAACAAAGGGGGGAAGGAAGGGGGCGTGGCAATCATGTAGCAAGCAGCACACAAACACCGCAGACACGTACCGACCGAGAACACGGCCAAAAGGAGCACAAGCTAAATAAAAGTGTTATTTGAATTGGCATGGCAGAGCTTGGAGCTTAAGAAACTTTCCCAAAGATACTCTCGCTCCGCTCCCGAGCTTACGCACTATTTAGCAAAACAACTTGCATGTATTTAGCCCGTAGATACTCATACTTGTGTGCACATGCCACATATAGAGATATAGTAACAAAAAAAAAAAAAAGGGCTGGGAATATAGCTGGCAACGGTGAGAACTGGCAGAGAGTGTCTGCAGTTAAGTTGGCGGTTGGCTTGTGGCTGGCGTCTTGGATTACCGTAAATAATCTAACTAAATGAGTTACCAAAACGGTCAAAGTTCACCTCATCCAGGTGTTGGTTGGGTATCTGCGAGTGTGGTGTGTGCGTCGTCCTGTTCCCGTAATGGCAGCAGATAACAATATTACCAGTCGCCCAGCATATGTCCAGCGATCAGGTGGAGGACCAGGACCGGCAAGATGATGATATTCCGCCCCCTCCTGAGGCAATAGCCGAAACTGTAACCGAAAGCTCATTTTATAGGCAAATGACGGTGTGTGGGAATGGCCTGGCAGAGTAAATAGAATCCTGAATATATCCAGGCCAAAGATTACGTGAAATTGAGCAAGGTTCAACTGCAATAAATGGAAATATTTTTAGGCAAGCGGATGGAAACACACAGCAAGAAACTCAATTCATTGGTTATAGTTTAGGAAACGCAAATTGTATTTCAGTTAAGGATGAAGGTGCTCCGACACTCCGGCGGTAGACATGGAGTGTCATACTTTCCAAGTTTCAAAATAATTTTAGCAGCTTCCTGCCTCTCCTAGCTCTCCCAGACTTCCTACATATTTCCGGAATCGCTTCGCTTCTGGAGCATCTGGGCAAAACGCTGGGTAATCAGCAGCGAGGTGTCAATGAAACGGTCCACGCAGTTGCTCAGGCAAGTCTCGGTGGCATGGTCCAGCTTGACGCTCGGCTTCCCAATGCACTTCTCCCAGCAGACCTCGTTGAACTCGTGTATCTGAGCATTGACCTGGGCCTTCTGCTTCTCGATCATGAGGAACTCCTGCAGCTCCTTGTCGTTGGGGGACAGGTTCTCGAAATCTGGAGGGTTTTCGTATTCGGACATGGTGGTGGTTTCTTTATTCAACAATCTCAACAATTAAGAAATTTAATATTTTAGGTTTGACGAACAGAAAGGCAGTCGTACAGTTTGAAATTTGTAATTTATGTTTGCCGAACGAAAAGGCAGGGAATACTGAATATAATTTTAAGAAAATAAAAACAAGCAAAGATAATTCTTTGAAAATTATTTAATTTGAATTTCTGTACAGTTACCTTGCTGTTTTTTCCTCTGTGCCTCACTTTGTTTGCCCCTTTTGAGCACCTGAAGGAGTACGGGGTTCATCTTAACCCCTCTGCCAGCCAGCAGAAAACCCCTTGGCTTTTATCTCTTAATTGCCTCAACCTCAACTGACCTCAGTGCCTCAGACAGAATGACAAACTACTGTGAATTGCTCTTGAAGTCAGCGGAAGTAAGAAAACAATTGTCTCTGTGTCTCCGGCAACCCTTAACCCCAGTGCATCCCCAGTTTCAGTTTCCCTCCTCCCTTTGGTATCGTTAATGCACAAGTTGCAGTCAAGGCTGCAGGACGAAGGCGAACATTATATTGTGCATAGAGATGCACTGCTCGCAAAAATTGCCAAAGAAGCCGCAAGCCATGCCCTCAACCTTAAAACTGAGTAAAAGGAGGTGGCTTTTTTTTTGGGAAGGAGATGAAAGTAGTAAAAGTAGCTGACGGCTAACGAAACTTTCAATCCGCGAAGGCAAATGTTCCAGGAGGTAGGCCGCCAGCAGCAGCCAAACGCATATTCAAATGACTTTTTCGTGTAAAAATTTCGAAACAACCAAACAAAGGCGCCCCCCGAACGACAGAACGAACAATTGCAAGAGGGGAATGCAACTCAAGACGACAGTGGAGTGCTCCAGAGGGGGCGTGGCAGATGAAGTGGTGGAAAGCCGTCTATGGGAGGGGTGGAAGGTGTTGGGTGGTGCTGCTCTCTAAGCCTTGGCTACAGCGAAACGTCAAATCCCGAGCGCACTAACAAGCACTTCCAAGCGGACCAAGATGCGACGCCTTTGTGTGGTGCTCTCTCTCTCTCTGGTTTCCCAATTGTTTTGTTTTTGGAATACCCCTCAAAGATTAAAAACAATACAAAATGTAGGAAAAATATATAGTTTTTTATTTGAATTTATTATATTAAAGTTAGAAGTTAATCAGTTTTTCCTTTGATTATTTTAGTCTCATGACATTTCGTTGTTATTTTGATTATCGATTTAGATTGATGACAATATCTAGAAGGTTTTATATATTTTAAAATTTATTCAACATAAAGTTTCTTTTATTATTTTATTAAAACTATGTAAAACCGCATTCAAGCTAAGATATTCTGTAAGTTTCAAGCATAACATAAATTAACAAATTGTTTATTATTAATTGATGTTCGCCAGTTTATTTATACATTTTCCTGGAATCCCCTTTCGACTTTGCAGTACTAAGAATCTTTGTTTCGATCAACTCAGCTTCTCTCCCTATTTTTCTTTTTATTCAGTTTTTTACTTAGCCAAAACCCCCTTTTTTGCGTCGCCGTCCCTGGCTGCTGACTGCTGTCGTGTGAAGTGGGGCCGCGTGCATGAAACTTTCACAAGTGGCTTCCTGCCTTGGCTCGCCTCGCACTTTATAAGCCTACGACGGGGAATGGGTGTGGGAGCGAGAGGGGTGGTAACAGGGGTAGGTAAGGGCAAGACAGAGGCGCCGCCCACGCCCATTTTGCACGTTTTTATGCCTTTGTCTTTGTTTCGTTTCGTTTTGTGTCGTGTCGTTTTCCTGGGCACAAAAATGCATCCTTGAACACGCACACTTAACTGGGCCTGCGTGAGTGGCAACCTCTTGCCGCCGACCCACTGCTACACGGGAAAAAATTTATTAATCAATTAAAATAATGCCCTCTAATGGAAATTTAGTTGCCAAAGGAAACTCTAAAGTTAACTAAAAGAAGTTTTAAAACAAGTTGCGATCATAGAAAGCCAGGACTCTCGCTTGAGAAAAAGATCAAAGCATACTTTTCAGGTTGAGACTTACATTTCACCCAATAAAAATTTAATTCCCTAAAAAACACTATTATTTTTCTCCGTCTACATACTTTTTATTCGTTATTTTTTCTCTCTAGCTCGCTGAGGCTACTCAAGCCTGGCATGGAGACATTTAAGACGACTATGTCGCCGCCCCGTCAACGATGTCGAGTCCACCTCGAGTTGTGTGTGTGCGTGCCCTTGCGTTGATGTAAAGCCCCAACCCCTATTTCCCAACCGAAGCCCCTTCTTTCGCTATCTGTGCGTTGGGGGTCGTGGGTAATTTTATTAATCCAGACACAAGAACAAGAAGAAGGCGCCCCCGAAAAGGGGTTTCTTCCCCAAAAAACATTTCAGCTAAATATTTAAATGGCCTGGCCATTATGAAAATTTATCGATTTAGTGACAGTTTAAGGACACACATTATGGCCGGCCATTTGTTATGTTTTTATGGTTTCGTCGTATGCCTGCTGCTAATGTCAATTTTTGAGTGTCGTTGCCACATTAAATTCTGCGGCAGCTGCTGGCTAACAAAATGTCTCGAGTCGAGTCTCGAGTCTCGGTGCAGAAAGGTGACTTTATTTTATAATTCATTTTATTATTATTATGTAAAAGTGCGGTGCGCAAAGCAATTACAAGGGAGTGAGTGATTAGGGGAGTCTGTGGGGATCATAAAAATATTCCTCCTTTTATTCTCCGCTCATATATATATACTTTTTTTTTGTTGCGTTGTTTTCGGGGCAAGTGAGTGAAGGCTCTCGGCGGAGGCTGAGTTTTTCTTTTCATACAAATACAAACATAAAATGCGCATAAAAATGCGCGGGCGGAGAAAGCGCATGAAATAATCAACAGTAACAATGGTGGGGAAAAGTGGAAATGGGGGGAAAATGACGGGTATGTGGGTATGTGGAGGGGTGAGCTGGAGCTGCCACACACGAGTTGACAGCATCCGAGTGTGTGTGCACGGCAAGAAATAATGTTGAAACAGGAGCCATATTTCATTGAACAAATGTTTGAGTTCTTGTTCGATCAAATAACTAAATGAGCGACTAAAAACTTAATTTATTTTATTAATTACTTGGTTTTAAGTTACTTTTAATTTGAATCTTTTATTAGAATTTATTTTTTTGATGCTTAGAAATTTGTGATAAAAGATAAAGTCTTGTAAACGATTTCTAAAAAAAATGCTTGGTTATTAAAACATTAAAGCGTCCATATTTTTATTCATTTTTGTTAAACATTACAATAAGAAATATTGTAAAAAATCCAAAAATGAAATCAATATTTCCCACTGTACCCACTGTGTGTGAGTGACATCTCAACCAGCTTTTGGACCATGGCTGGGACGTCCTAATGGTCTTTTGCCTCCTGTAACTGACTGATGTTTGCCACACACACATCCGCACACTCACACCCGGTCAGCGACGCCATAATTAATGATGAAAAATTGCTACCCACACACACTCACAACACACACTTGGACACACAGCATATGCAGCCAGCAAAGGCCGAGGGGAGGGTGAGAAAAAATATAAAGCCATTTGGTTTTGTGTGCTGGGAAATTAACATGAAAAGGGCAAAGCGCAGCTGCCGTTCGCGTTTGGCCGAGTATGTGAGATCGGTCCGCAATCGCCCCCGCCGAGAGCCCACTCCAAAGTGGTCAATGCCAGAAGGTCGCCACCGCGAGGATGAGGAAAAACCAAACCAGAAAAAAAAAAAAAAACCGGAGAAACACCCAAAAATCCCCACTAAAGTGGCGCACTAAAGCTGCGAGCTTGGCAAAGTGATTAAATTGAGTTAATTATGTCCACCGAGAGCGAGAGCGAGAGTGTGTTAGAGCAAGACAAATAAGAGTTTGAAGTTGTACATAAATTATTACAAGGATATTAAATGCCTCGCACAAAACAGGGGCAATGTTCGGGGATTACGCCAGTATTAAGTGCATATTATCAAAGGCCGTTAAACGCCAGATATAAAACATTTCGCCTGGGTGAAATTGCTTTAATCTAAAGCAACCCTTAATCTTCATTATTAAAACACTTTGTCTTTGTTAAATCTTTGTAAAGTTGTTTTCGCTTTCGCCGTTTTTTTGTTTTTCACTCTTATTATATTTTTTATTTGTTTGTGAACCGAAATATTTCCCATTTAAAAGGCAATCGGAAGCAAGTAAGTTGCCATTTCAATTGAGTTATGTCGCGAAAATTTGCCTTCGAAAAAATATATACGTAGAGCGATAGCCGCCGCAGAAATCGAACTTCTATTAAAGTTTATCAAAGCCAAAACATTTAATGGTTGTGCAAAATGTTTCCACCACTTTTTGCTTATCCCTTTGGACCGGATTTTAGTAGAGGGTAGTCATAGATTTTAAGGAGCATATGCGCGGAAAGGAAAACTAACTAATATTATAGTAATCGAGGTAATAATAATACCTTTAAAATTAAAAATCAATAGGAAAGTGTCCGATAATATGCTTATTTATTTTGTAATCAATAGTTACTGATTCTTCTGAAAATGTTTATATTTTGTAGTGCTTTTAAATAATTTTTAATGGATTTTAAGTCACGCTTTATATTTTTGAATAAATTCAAGTTAAGAAAGCACCTATTGATAGTAATTGTAATTAATAATATAATTAAAATATATGTCAAATAGTATGCAGTGATTAGTAATGAAAACGGAATGTGTATTAATTTTTTGGAAAGTTAATATATATTTTGTAGAATTCAATGTACTCTTTTTTAATAGATTTTATGCCCCGGGCTTATGGTTTCTAATAAATTCAATTAAAGAAAGCACTTTGAAAGAATTGTTAGCTGGCAACCAATTTACAGAATGCCCAAAATATGCAATGATTGATTTTAGGTACTAGAAAATTGTATTATTTAGCAGTATTTTTTAAATTGATGATAAACCCATTTATAAAATCTACAAAAATTAATAAAATATCTTTGAAAATGCTAAAAATCCACAAAACAAAGTATTCTACAGTCGCAACGCTCACTTAACCAAGTTCATACTCGTTTTTATTTGTGCTTTTTTAAGTACGGTATTCTGGCTCTTATCTAAAAACCCGTTAAATTTATTATGCAACATTGCGCGCGGGTGGAAAATGCGATTTCTCATTCGATACAGATTCAGGTAAACATTCGCCGTGTGTGTCCGGCAAATAAATAAAGGCGAAAAATTCCGCTTGGCGCGTGTGGCGCGAAATAAAAGCCGAAAAAAACATTAACAAGCGGCAGCGAAAAAAAATTTAACTTAATTGCCAAACACACACACATACAGAGGCGTCCCTTTCCAGCAAAAGGGTGATTGTGTTGTGCTGTTGCTGTGGTTGTGTTTTCCTCGGAAGGGGCGGTCGTGGGAGGTCGGGGGGTTTTCTGCGCTTGGCGTGCGTGCGCCGTGCGATATAATTTATGTTTCAATAACTTTCGAAACTCATTGAAAAGTCGCTTATGTTTGCTTCAATGGCAGCGGCGGCAGCAATAGCAACAACAGCAGCAACAGGAACGCGCTTAAGAAGAATGCTAAAAGTACAACAATAAATTGTTTGGATTTACTTATGCGAGAAGGGGAGCGACGGAGTGCTGCCGCTGAGCTTTTCTCGATTTTCCCGCTTTTCTCCCCAGCAGGAGCAGGAGCAGGAGCGGCAGCAGGAGCAGCAGCTTTTCTTAGCTGCCATTTGCCATTTTACTCAATTTTTTATTGTTGCTGCACTTGAGCGACCCCGCTTTGTCTTCTCGCCCGCAAGAAAATTCCCGCTCAACTTGCAAAAGTTTTTCGCTATTTTCCCGCTCTCTCAGCGCGTTTCGTTTTCCGTTTTCTGTTTTCTGTTTTTCGTTTTTCTTTTTTTCCTGTTTCTGTGAATGTGTTTTGTTTGCCATTTGCTTTCATTTTGTTTTCCCGGGCTATGGCCTTTTCCCTTATTTTTTTGTTTTATTTCTTTTTTTTTTGCTGCTGCTGCCTCCGCTACTGTTGTTCATTTTGTGCTTTTAAAATTTATTTGCAAGTTTTCTAATTTGTACTTCACTCCATTTTATTGTAATATACAATCTCATTTGAAGTGAGATATCTCGGGGCATCTATCTAGCACACACAATCGCAAGTAAATGGGGAAAGAGATAGAGACACGGAAAGAAAAGGGTTTTATTCAGAGTTGAGATGAGGCAGATTTAAAATTTTTTTTAATTTTGCAATCAAGTGTTGACATTATTTATACATGATACAGAATGAATTTAACTGTACATATCTGGAAATAATATATAAGGATTGTAAAAAAAAATACAAATAAATTAAATTGGATTTATTTTCATATGAATTGCTTACTTTTTTGCATTATTATTCCTTACAAAATGAAATAAACATAATATTGCTATATATATATATATATATATATCAGTAAAGAAAGCATTTACTATATATTTAAATTTAAAGCCCTAATTTAATAGCCTTAATTTAGTAGTCTAAAGATAAACCCTATATCCACTTAAATAAATTCAACAATTATTTACCTCGCTCAAAAAAAAGCACACACTTTTTCTAACATTTTCAATTATTCAACCAAAATAAACCTTCCTTAAAAACCTTTTACTTGTTAAATTTGATAAAGCTAAACTCATTTTATCGCCGTGTAACGAGTTAGCGAGCGAAAGGGGGTGGCCCAATAAGTATGCAATGCCTGCTGATGCCTGATCCTAGCGGCATATCCTTGTATCCTGTTTCGGCTGGGCGACTGGGGCGCATATTTATTAACCACACTGTTGACTCTCGCTGCGGCAACTTTGCGTGCAGCTTGTTGCTCGCTCCTCTCCCCCTCCCCCCTCGCTTGCTCGCTCGCTCAGTCTTCCGGCTTGAATTTTGTTGTCGCACCTTCTCAGGAATTCTGTTTACATTTATTACTTTGCGCAAGTTTAAGTGAAAAATTTCCATAAACATTCTTTTAAGCGACATAAAGTTTTTATTAAATTTTGCTAGAAATCCCTGACACGATGATATCAGGCAACAACGGCAACGGCAACAAATAGAGCTGCGGAATTTACAACTACCAGAGGGTAGAACACCTGCCGCCTCTCGTTCTGCGTCCTTTATCCTTCCACTTCCACTTCCACTTCCATCCCCTGGCAGCCCGGTTTTAAGATACTTTCCACTGGCTGCTGGGGGATGGGGCACTGAGGGTCGGGGTGCTGCGAAGTGCCAACTGTTTTACTGTTGGCAGTACGAGATACTGCTTCAGCTTCTGCTGCACGCAGTTCATAAAAATTTTGCCAGCCAACATGACATGCACAAAGGCGAAAGGACACACGGCTCCAGCGAGCACCGAGCTCCCAGCTCCCAGATCCCAGCTCCTGCAGGTGGGAAAGAGCTGCAGGAAGGTGGCGTAAACTTTCTTCGCTTGTTAACCTGAAAGCCTCGCCGCCGCCACTCCACTGACATTAGATGAAATTCAATTAAAACAAAGATATATTTCGTTGGACAAATTCCAGCGCAGTTGTTTAAGCTGAGGCAAAAAATGCGCTGCGGAACGTACCAACAAAAAAACGGGTAGCTTCCGCCCCATAAAATGCTTAATTAGTGCAAAAAGAGAGAGCGACGGCACATAAACACTTGCTAGTTTGCTGGAAGGACCTGGGTTTCATTTGATGAATATTGACTCGATTAAATGGGGCCTGGGAGGATAAAGTAGGGTTATAGCAGACGGGCTATAAAGAGAAATACTAGTTCCCAATGAATAAAATAAATGAAATTAGCAGAAGGTGTTTCTGGGAGATCTTTTGAGTTGTTAAGAAAGAAAAGCAGATTGTTTTTAAAGGAGAAAAATCGCCAGATATTAATTACAACATATTTTCTGAATCTTCTTATTTTACAAAATATCTTTAACAAAATTTTGTATTTTAATTTATTAAGAAAAAGTAATGAAATACAAATATATTACAAATAAGCATTAAATACATGAAAATAGTCTGCAAGAAATGTATCATAAATAATAATTTGTAAAAGAATATATCAGATATTATAAAAAATTTTAAACTAACAACTAAACGACTAAAGAACACACAGCAACTACCTTTCACAAATTGCGTATACGCCCCATAAAACGCTTAATTAGTTTACAAAAAAAAGAACCGACTACGGCTTGAATTTTATTTGATGTATATGAAAATTGAAATTGACTCATTTAAATGCTGTCTCATTATTCATACTGTCCGCAGAAACCAGCTAATTTACGTTAAGCATTTTTAAATAAGGTCAAAGTGCAGGCAGAGCTGCTGGCACCGGCGTACGACGGGGGGGTCGCTGAAGAGGGTCGGCGGATGGGATGAGGTATCGGCCACGTTCAGCCAACTGAAAGTTGATCGAAACCGCAACAAATGACAAACGTTACGGGCAAAATACACAACACACAAAAATACACCCCCCGCACACACACACAGACACACGCACGCACAAGGAAAAGGGGTATAGCGGAGGGGTAATAGGTAGAGAGGAGTAACACAGAGGGAAAAAATAAAATCAATGAAAATGAAAACCAATTAGCGGTTAACCAAACTGTTCAAATTTGGAAATGGATGCAGCCGTGCATGGTCATAAACAACAACAACAGCAGCAACAGCAACAAAGATGGCAGAAAATACAGGCGGGCCGAAAAAGGGACAACAGATGAGCGATAGAGAGGTCAACAGCACAGCAACGGCTGAAAGGTAAAAGGTTGCCGGGTTACAAATTTATTACACGAAAATAGGAAATAATTAAAATCAGTTCGAATGCGGATAGTATTTCCCTTAGAGTAGGGGGTACGTCCAATGAATGCGAGGAGGAAGAGCTTTTTGATTGATAAATTAAGAGCAGTATTTAAATGGAACACTAGGGCTGACTATAGTAAAGATTTTGGTTAGTGAAAATGCACGAAAAACAATTAAGCCTCCAAAGAAAGTCTATAAAAATGTAGAACTTAAATATTATTTAGAATTTAAAACAGGGAAATAAAGTTATTCTATTTATAAGCCTATTTATAAGTCTATTTTTTCCAAAATCGTATTAAACAAAGAAACCTAGATCTCATTTAAACTCAAATCCTGTTAGCCCACCTCCCCAATAAAATTTCCTGTAAAACATATTTTAAATTCTTCCCACCTATTGGATTTACTTTTAAAACATTCTTTCCCGAAAAATCTCTCCTTTAAACCATTAAAACCCAGAAATCCTTAGAAAAATCCCCCCACCACCAATCAAAGGCAACCCCTTTAATCCAATTTCACTCACCTGGATCTGCGCGTCGTGGGATCCTTCATGACCATAGCCTCTGAGATATCACCATAACGTCCGAAGTAATCGCGTAAGCTCTCTGAAAGAAAGATAAACGTAAGGAAATGGGTGAGCGAATGCAGTGAATAATCAATCAAAGCGGGTTTATGAAATGTCCTGGGGGCTACACTCAAGTACGGCCATCAAAATCACGACGCCAAAGTTACTAATTTCGTTACGCGCTTAATAAAAATAAAACCCAAATCAAAAACACAACAAGCAAAAAAAAAATACAAAAACAAATACGTCGGAGAGAAACGAATTTCGCGTGAAGCCCAAATAAACAAACTGGTTTGGGGGACCCCAAACTTCTCCTTTCCGCTGGCAGAGGGTCTCCCTTACCCAAAACCCCTTGCATACGCAACTGGACATTATTCACATGCATACACAGAATGCACAGAGAAAAAATATGGTACAATTCAATTTTGTACAACAAAATTGTATGACATATTTTGATTTTTAAGGAATTATGTATATTAAAATGATATTTCCGTAAATTATAAATTATAAATATTGTATACAAACTTTGATAATATTTGTATAATAGAAAATGTTGGATATTTTCAAAAATCAATTCCACATTTCTAAAAAATATATTAAAATAGCTTCCCAAACTCTTGTTATTTTTTAAAATAAGAAATCTCTATTATATTTAAATTTTTTAATATCCCTTCCACTATTTATTTTCTCTGTAAACACATACAAAACACACAGACCACTTCAGAGTTGCTGCTTTGGCGGTTGCCAGCGGCAGCTGTTGTCTGCGGTTTTGCGAGCTAATCTGACTCTGACTCCGGCTGGAGGATTCGCAGGATTCAGGAAGCCTAAGGAGAGGAGAGGAGAGTGAGAGGGTGGAGAAGTACCCTGCCCGGATGGAAGCACTTCAGCGGCACGTACGCACACAAACGCAACACTGAAGTTATTTCAACAAAATTGCCAGACAAACCGGGCGGCAACGGGAGGGGTGATGGGACGCACGACAGATACCAAGGCTCGTTGGCTGCGATTTAATGCAGCAAAAACAAGCAAAATAAAAAAAATAAAACCGATAAAGTCATCTCTCATGGCTCTGGTCCTTGCTCTGGCCCTGTCTCTGGCTGGTGGAACCCTAATCCAGTCGAGTGTCGACGCTGCCGTCATAAATTCAAACTACAATAAAAATTCAATAAAACAAACGATTTTGCCGCTCACGCCGCTGCGCGGCCAAGACGCTCTCCAGCCATAAATGTGGTGCGAGAAATCGCACCCTTGAAGCAACACCACACCACCAGCACCACCGCCGATCCCTGCCCCAAAATATCGCAGCAACACCACCACCAACCCCCACACACGCACCAAAAACTGGTCTAGAGCAACTAGTTGCGCCATGTTTCGATGCAAAAAGAAGCACTTGAATAAATAGAGTACAATTTTATAGAAGGAAATATTTATTGGTTTAAAAGAAAAGATATAAATATATTTTTATATTTATTTTGAATAGTTTCCTACTTTAATAATAAGGAAATACTAAGAATAAAAGACCACTTCTTATGATCATTTTTAAACTACAAAGATCTTAAACTAAGATTACTAAAAAAATTTAAAAAAAATAAATAGGAATAAGCCAGAAAAGTTTTTCAGAAAAAACCATGAATTTTCTACAGGTATTTTTGTTTTTTTTTTTTTTCTATATTCATAAAAATTATTATTAAATATTCTCCATTTCCATGCCTCCACTCTTTTTTAAAGTGCATAGAAAATGTGAAAGCAAAAAGGGTTTGTGGTAAATGGTTGGCACACACACCCAGAGACCAGTCAAGTGGGGGCATTGCAACGCAAAACGCGAAGCGCGTCGCGTGATTTACATAAGTATGCACAATAATTATGAACAATAAAAAACAATTTGTTTGCTTATGACAGTTTTGGAACCATAAATAACAACAGCAACTGGCACAGCGCGGTTCGAGTGGCATGTGTGGATGTGGACAATGGGGTGGGGAGGGGGAGAAAGTAGTCCTGTGTCTGCCCCGCGTGTGTGGCATGCAAATTGATGGGGCAGCCAAAGGGTTGCGTTCCATTTCGTTACGTTCGTTGCGTATGTGGCGCTGCAAAGTATGCTACACTTTAAGTTTTAATGGGCAATTGCCGCTCTCTATGCCATGCAGGCACAGGGGTGCCGTGCCCCAGGTGTGGCAGGTGAGGCGACACTATTCTATGGCATGACTTGCCCATTAGTTGAAGTTGAGGTGTAAATAAACCAGTTGGGGTTACGTTGCCCTCTAACCCCACCTATCGCAGTCCCAGGGCTGTGATTGAGTGGGTCACGGGAAATGAGAATTCGCAGGTCATTTGTTTCGCCGGCTCATGAAGTTATAATAGAAGGCGGTGGTTGTGTGTTTTTTGTGGCACAATTTTGGCTTAAATGTGTGGAGATTTTGGTTCAAAAAATCTATAAGAATACAAAGCTTTTTCTTGAAATTAAACTATAGATTATAGGAAGGTTTTATCTTAATTCCAAACACTCTTAGTTTCTTTCTTATTTTTCCTCGTGTTTTAGATTTAAACAAAGATTTATCACCTCTCACTTGATTCTCTTTTATAATTCACTCAATTAATTCCCTTTTGTTTATGATTTAGAATCTGGACTGCCGAAATCCCGGTGAAAGGCCAAAGTGAACTAAGTCGTCATCAACGTGTCAATCACACCATGTGCTATAAACTCAGACACATGGCTGTAGTGCTACCTTTACGCCCAATTAGCCCCCCATTCACCCACGTTTCTCCCAGTGCAGTCGTCGGCCTCTGCCCCCCTTGCCTAAGCCCCTTCGCTGTCAACTGAATGCGACGTTCAGTTTTTGAGTGACAGCTGCAAAGTTTGTTTTGCATTTCATATTTGCGAGCTCGTCTGCAGGCCGCCCCTC
Source organism: Drosophila ogumai (assembly GCA_018904815.1). Lineage (NCBI taxonomy): Eukaryota > Metazoa > Arthropoda > Insecta > Diptera > Drosophilidae > Drosophila > Drosophila ogumai. The sequence goes on along the minus strand of JAEIIJ010017069.1, from coordinate 56,831 downwards.
CACCCCACCCCCCGCTCACTCTCTGGCAGTGCCAACTGTCACTTGACCGGCCAACAGACCCTACTCTTCGCCCCCGTTCTCCCCCCACCACAGAAACCAACATGGCCAATAGAAAAGCTGGCAAACAAAATAAATGTGTAAATGTGAAGAGAGAAAAATAAAAGGAAATGGTCAACAAATTAAAACGCGGCAAAATAAAAATAAAATTAAAATTTATTTGCTACACGAAAAAAGAACGCAACCCAAGAGCTGTGAAAAATAAAAAGAATAAAATAAAATACACATAACAAAAGAGTGGAGAGAGAGGAGGGCGAAAGAGGCAGCGACAAGAGCGAAATATATTGTAACGGGCCAAAAGCCAAACTTGGATTTAATTAAAATGTTTACCACAGTCATTTCATTTTCATAGCCAGCAAACATAAATTTTGAAACGCACCGAGGGCAGGGGGCGTGCCGGAAAGGCGGAAAACTGAGGGAGCAGAGCAGAGCAGAAAGAGAGCGAGCGAACCGCAGAGCGAAACAGCTGCAAGAAAATGCCAAAAACCATTAAACTTGCCCCCCAAAACACACACACAAAAGTGGAAATTTTGATTGTTGCATTTTTGGTTTGGGGTGAAACAATAAGCGATAAACAAAATAGGTTCAATCTGGAAAAGAAAATGAATTTGCAGGTAATTAGTTCAAGCAGGCACACACACACTCACTCACCCTAATATATCCCAAATCCATTTAGTAAGATTATTTATAAGAAAACTCATGCCCCGGGACTCTCAGCCGAAGGCAATCCGTTCTGCGGTTGCAGGCATATTAACCCCTTAACGTCCTGGCTGGCATCCCGCAACCCCTCGCCACCGCCATGCCCTCTCGCCCTCAGAAGGTCCCCTCAATAGGCCACCGCACATGTTGTCAAAAGCACAATGCTGAAACCATAAATTTATGTGCTTTCTATTGTTTTTGCCAAAGAAAGCGGAAGTTGTGTGTGCTCTGCGGTAAGCAGAGGGGGCGGAGGATGCGGGAAATGCAAGGGGTAACAAGGGGGTGGCGGGAGGAAAAGCACGAACAAAAACTACACAGCAGGAAAACAGCAACAGCAAAAACCAGAATGAGTGAAAAAGGTGTGCGCAAAGGGATTTCAATCAATTGTGAGGCGAACTGAGGCAACTGGCAGCCAGAGCAACAAAAACTAAAGCTCGGCCTCTGTTTGGTTCGTTTTAGCTCTGCTGGGAACTGCACTGTGAGAAATAGTTTTTAATTTATTTATAGAAGCTGGAGTTTATTTTTAACTCGATTTAATTGAAAACTGACAATATATATAAGCATCAGTGAGCTTTTTAGAAATTAAAGATAAATTAAAAATAGTTGATAAATTAAAGTAAATTAGAACGTAGTAAGGTTCATTCATACACTGACAATTTTTTGAAAAAAATATTAGAAGACTTATCAGCCGTTTAAAAAAAGGTCATACTATTTTGAGATAGCAGTTATGTGGTAAAAGGATATATAAACCAAATTCCTTGAAAAGGAATTTCTTTAAATTGATCTACACGCATAAATTCTTGAAAAGTATTAAGTAGAGTTACCAGAGTTCCAAAATATGGTCCCACTTATTGTGAGTCCGCTGAGTGTTTAAAAAATAAAATATATCTCATATTATTCTATCTCATATGACTGAAAAGATTTTATTGTAATTAAATTTTCCATAGACTCTATCGATTTCTTATCCCTAAAATATAAAAATATTTTTTTTCAGCAAACAACCTTTAAATATTTTTTTAATTACAATATCCTAGATAAATCAAAAATTTATTAATTTTTTTCCCAGCGCATCGTTTGCTGGAAAACGCAAATTGCTATTTTGTCTGAACAGCCAACGAGATGGCAATTCACTGGCAAAGACAGAGACAGACAGAGCAAGGCACACAGAGAGAGCGAAAGAGACAGGGCCATTAACAAAGAGATAGAAAGAGAGGGGGCGATAGACCAGTAGAGCCTGTTGTAACACATCCCCGGTCGTAGCATCATTTTTCATGCGCTCCAACAACTTTTGACAAAGGTCGGTCAAGCAAGTCTTAAAAACTTTGCGACAAGACAACGCACGTTCCGTTTTGAGACCTCCCTGTGACCCCCACTCCCCACTATCTGCCCCGGAAATATTCGCCCTGTGAGGCCTGCCTTTCGCTTAGTGAATTACGCCGGCTTTAAGGGGTTAAGGGGCTCAGCCCCCGAGGGCTACGGGTAACAGTTGTCGCTGTTTGCTCTTCGCCCTAAGCCGTAAATAATAATATTTGGACAAGTTGCTAGGGCGAGAGATCCAAAAGAGCTCTATGGATGTCCTATGAAAGCATATTTTAGTGCAATTATAATGTATTATTAAGGCATATGCATATTTAACGTACTTAAGAAACTTTAAAGTTTCTGAATTTCAATTAAAACTGCATTGAAATCTATTAAGAGGGGGTTTTGAAATTGGTTTATGTGTAAGTAGAGAATAAAATTGCATAGAAATGTTAACAGAAATGATTTAAAAAACTGTAAACTTTGCTTATAAACCTAACTTTAAACTTATAACAAAAAAAGAAAATCCAATAACCTAGACAGTCTCTTAATATTTATTTAAATTGTAATATGTAGTATAACATCTTTAACTCAAATTGTACAACAAAATATACCTACGACTATAATTTTCAAAAATACATATTACAAAAGTTTAAGCTAATCATCAAAGAAATTATAAACAATTTCAAAACTCATTCTATAATATAATCAAAGAAAATATCTGCTACAATAATGCTCAAATAAGTCTCCACTTTGATCTCTTTTTAACCCAATCCCTGGCCCCTATAAGAAATGACTGTTTTAATTAAGTTATGCTCTGAAGACTTTGCAGCCCCATTTTCTGTGAAAGTTTCGCGGTAAACATCTTCATGCAAATGAAACTAAGCTCTCCGATTCTGGGATAGATAAATATATGGCACAAAACTGTCCCACACGCGGCGACCTTAGCTCCTTTGCTCTTGAGAAAATCCTTTTCTCACGCAGAAATCCCTTAACCCTACTCAATGGCTCTGAGAATGGAAAACTTGTTTACAAGCGTCAACATTTTCACCTGATCTACGGAAAATGTTTGCCCAAGTTGCTGCGATTTATGGCAATGGCAAGTCATAGACTTATGGATTGCTATAACTTCCAAAACGGCACTTACCATAATTGCATTGGAAATCGGAGATATTCCGTTGGGGCGGAGGGCCAGCAGGGCCAAGAAATTGGCAGTTGGCAACTTTGAATAATTTATGTGCGTTGCGTTCAAAGTTGAGGCGCACAAATTAAAATCAACGCACCAAATGATTGATGAATGGCCGGGGTATTGCTGGTTACCAGTTCCTGGACCTGCTTTTGTTCGGGTCAAGTCATTTAAATATGGCCATTGGACAATGGGTCACAGCCACACACAAGGTAAACTCCAAAGCTAAACAGAATGTCAAAAATCAAAGTCCAAACTTGATGGAAGACAAAGGCCAGAAAGTAGGCAAGTTGAAGATGCGCTGGTTAAACAAAAGGCGGTGAAAACTTTCCTCGCACACAAAAGCTAAAACTTTCGCAGGCCAAAAGAAAGTGGGAGAGCTGCTTATCTCTGGAAGACACTGGGCCAAGTCAGGACCAAGAACTTGGGACTCAGGGAATCGGAGCTGAGGACCCAGGGTAGCATCAAAAGCATGCTAATGTCCAGCCCTGGCCGCAATACGCCCACCACGTAAACAACAACGCAAATTGAAGACAAGAAACTATGATGGACCAAAAAATACCTGATAAAACTATTGCAGACTTAAGATAAATAAATAAATAAATAAAAATAATAATAAATACTTTCGAAAATGGGCCCTCAGTTTGAAAAATAACAGAAATAATTATTATTTAAAATCGATAACTGAGTATTTATTTACGAAGCTAAAATATTTTAAATATATATTTCTTTACAACTTTTTCCCATTTCACAAAAAACCATATTCCCTTGACCACATCCTTTATTGGGTATAAAAACGGGGCCAGGAGAGACAAAGACCCAGACAAGAGCCGAGAAGTCAAGCACAAAAAAGGGTCAAGATGGCAGGAGCTGAAAAAGTGGGAGAAGGGGAGAAGGAGTCGCCACCAGAGAGATATCTCCTCCACGCAGGATATGCGATGGCGACGCATACGAATCAATTGATTTGCGAAAGTGTGGCGGCAGCTGAGGAGGCGGATAAGGAGGAGGAAAGACCAAGCCAGGATAAAAGGTCCCTTACAGAATGCAAAGTCTCCGCTCGTTTCCTATTCCGTCTGCTTTCTCTGATTTTCTTTTTTTTCTCTCTCTGTTTTTTTGTTTTCTGTTGCCAATGCAGCCAAGTGGAATAAATTTCCAGCAGTCAAGGTAAATCGTCGTGGAAATCACTGAAAGCAAATTAAAAAGTAACAGCCAGGAGAAAGGGCAAAGGATGACCAAAGTCAGGTGAAGTATGTAGATAGATATGCCACCAATCGGTGGTGCACTGATAAAAATAACAAGCTAATGGAATTAGTTCTAATAATTATAAGAAAATAATTCAAATGAAGTTACTAGGCATAATTATTAGTCTGTACTTATACAAATATCAAAGTAGCAAAGATAATAATATTTTAATATAGGAACATGTTAAAATGTAGAGCCTATGTATTAAGCAAAGACAAAATAAATCTAAAATACACTTAATTTACAATAGCTAACTTAACAAAAACATGACACATATTAGAAAGTAATACAAAAGATTTTCAAATATAAATTTTATAATTAAACTGATACTTAATCATCGATTTATAAAGAGTTCTTTACATAATTCCAGACAACAACAGAGTAATAATATTAAAAATTGACTCCTTGAACTATTAAGTTATAAAAATAATACTTTGCCTGTTCATAAATCTTATATATTTTCCCTTAGTGCACCATGATATATTTTCTATAAAGAGAGACAGAGTCAATAAGGATGATGGGGATAGAGGAACAAAAGGGTCAAGCGTTCGACGCAATAAACCAAAATGCGACTATCGGGGCAGAGGAGGCGGTGCCCGAAAAGCGTTGCCGGGTTGGAGAAGCTCTAAAGGATTTCCTTATAAATTATTGTGAATTTATGCGAATCATTTCCAGTTGGATTGCCGCCGCGATGGCGATGACGAAGCCTCCCCATCGCCACGAGTTCGCCAATGGAAGTGGAGGTGGAGGTGGAGATGGAGCAGGAAAGCCGCCGAGGATTTTAACTTTATAATTGAATCCATTACTTAAGAACGTGCGTCCAAGATTTTCGACGTATTAAAGTGTTGGAACAGCACCCCTCAATCCCACTTCCACTCCCACTCACCCATTTCCCAACTTCAAAATCCTTACCCAAGCCTCTGCCAATCTGCACCGCTGATTGCCAAGGGTAAGGTTCGAGTTAAGTTCTTGGTTTGTTGGCTACACAAAAACCCCGAAATAAGTTTTAATTACGGGCATATGATGGTGGCCGATAATAATAATAATAATAACGGCGAGCGAACGCAAACGAAACGAAACCGAACCGATCCAAACGAAGCGTTGGAAAAACTTTTGGCGCCCCGGCAACGTAGACTGACTGAAAAATTCTATTATAATTAATAGCAGAAAATTATGAAATTAATGCAAAGCAACGGGAGCAGAAAAAAAAGGGAAGAAAAGTGCGGCTGAAAGTACACGCACAGCAGCTCAGCTCAGCTCGGCCAGAACAGCAGCCCGAAATTGGATTCATTAAAAATTGAAGTGGGTTTCGTGGCGCAGGCCGCGAGTGAGGAGTGTGCTCCAGCTCGAGCTTATCCCAAAAACTTGGAATTCAGCGCAAGGGTTGCAGAGCACAAGGTTCAGGGGGTCTCTTCAAGGATCCCCGGCAATAATTGAATCTCTCAGGACTCTTTTGCCCCAGAGTCGGCATAGATTTCTCCAATCACATTTCAGCTGCTGAAATGTTGATGAGGGACAGATTAGAGGTTGCGAATTTGGCATTCCACTGAGCGGATAATCAGGAAGTGGACTCGATTGAGGGGAGTTACTTGTGGCCTGTCAGTCAATAGAGTTGGTATTTTTGACTGCAGCCTAATCTAGGATTCTTTTTTTTTGCATTTTACAAACATTTTTCAAACTAGATACATTTTTAGGAAGAATTATAGTTAGGTATATTATAATTTATTTGTAAATAAAATCCTTGAAACTAATTTAACTTATTAGTCTACCTGACTTAATTCATAAATTAATTCAAAAATTCAACTTAAACCAGACACAATGTCAGACTATCTAGTTACCATAAATTCCACTTTATTTTAAGTGCATGTCTGCATCGTGAAATAATGTATATAATTAAAGTATCAAATTAATTTGTACAAATTAAGACATCATGCTTATATTTAAATATCTGCAAAATCCATATAAAATCAATGCACTTCGATAGTGCATATTCTGTACAAAATTATGTTAATAAAATAGAAATCAAATAACTTTCCGCTTTAATACTTTTGACACTTTTATTTAACCAGTCTGGATAATTTGAAACATCAATTTATTTTCAAATTAATTTTAATTCGACATCAGCCAGCTAAAATAATTTGCAATCAGTTAAAGTTTATAAAACAACATTGGAATTGATATTTAAAGTATCACAATAATTAGCGAAAATTGCAAAAATCACATGAATATTCATTTATTTCTGCTCAAAACGAGAAATGGTTAGGCTGCGGGGATTTCCTCTTTAAGGATTTAAGTTTGGCCTACGCCAGGATGATGTATACTCCTCTTATCTCCATTTCATTTCACTTTTCAACTGGATTTTCTCTCGTTTTTTCCCCCGTTTTTGTTGCACGCAATTTTTCATACTAATTACCAAGCAATTTAGTTTTGTGTTTACACTCGCTGGCGGGCTGTCGGGTTGGCGGGTTGGCTGGCTGCCCAGTTGATTGGCATTGGCAGCGGCAGGTGGCCGCCTCATTAGTGGCTTAACTTGCTATACAAAATGTGTGGCACTTATGGCCAACACAACTCAACGGAACGGCACAGAACGGAGCTGAACAGAAGTGGTGGCAACATGAAACATGAAAAAGCAGCAGCATCAAATTGACACTTAACCGAAGGGGCAGCCGGGTGCCAGAGTCAGAGAGAGAGAGAGGGGCGGAGACAGGGGCGGGGGAAAAACAGGAAGGCAACAATAAGCAGCCACACGTTGACCAGCCGAGTGGCTGGGGAAATGCTAAAACAGGGGAATGGGAAGTGGTTCCAAGGATGGGAGCTGCAGGAGCAGGAACAACAGCATTACCAACTGTGTAAACAAAAACGACGGCGTCGAGGACAAGGCAACAGCCCTCACACACCCTTAAGCACGGCAAGAAAATTTCTACAATATTTATTATTTATCTGAAATATTTGGGATTTGAATTTACATTAATATTTTAGCTTAAATTATGTCCTAAGGCCTGTTTAAAAATACAGAAAAAGATGCTTGGAACTACAACTGTTTCAGAAGGGATTCAAAGTTTTAGAATCAGTATCCGATGTTGCATCATCTGAGTGCTAAATCCGTTATAAAATTGGTTATTTTTTACCGTGCACCCAGCGAGAGGAAAGGATGTAAGGGATGAGGCCGGGGTAAAACGACAGCGACAAAGCCTGCCACATATCAGTCAGAGATGAGACACAACGACAGAGACGCAGATAGCGACGGGGACGAGATGAGCCGGAGACACAGAGGCCCAGGGAGATCCTTTAAAGTCGACCCGGGCACTTGTTGGTGTCCATAAGCTGGCTGGGCAAACAGGCAAACAAACCCAACTAACAAGCCATAAGATGACAGCCTGCCAGTGACAAATTGTGCCAAATCGAAATGGTAAACAAATGCCGGGCATTGAAAGAGAAATGCCAACGGAGAAATGTCAGGGAAAGGCCAAGAAATGGGAAACGGGAAGCGAGAACGAGAGGAACGGGAATGCCAGAGAGGCACAAGATCTCTCTGGCCAAAACGGAAGCAACAAATATGCAAATTTTGCACATCTGCTAATTTGCTAAGCTGAAAAATATGAGCAACAGATGGAGGAGGGGCCAGCTCTATCCAGACGGGGGACTTGAGCCCAGAAAATATTGATGCAAGGCAATCAACTGTGCCACGGGGCGTATGCGCAATATTGCGAAGGGAGGCTGGAGAGTCTGGAGGCTGGACGGACGGACCACCAGGCAAAGTGGCCACAGATCATAGCTCACTTCGGTCCACTTTGTGCGGCATTAGCTAAGCAAATAATCATTACATTTTCCATTTGTTTTTTGAATACATACATATATTTATCTGTGCTCCAGGTTTGTGTGCTTTATTTCGTGTTGTATTTTTTGTATTTTTCGGGGGAGTGTATATCGATAGCCTCGCAAATAAAAATCTCTCACGCATTCTCGGCACGTACCACATGATTCCCATCCCATCCCGCCCCCTGGACAACTTGCCTCTCATCACTCAGCCCCCCACTTGACGAACAAACAGCTCTCGAGGCATAAGCCACCCCCAACCCTCGAACTTGCAACGCCCACACCCGGACTCGGGACTCCCCCCTCTGAAGGAGGAGGAAAAGGAAAATCCCCCGCCGTTTCCCCCCATTTAAAAAAGTATCAATTTCATTGTTACGCGAGCTCGTTTTTTTCCCTGTTCCTCTCTCTTAGTGTTTTGGTTCTTTATTATATGGAACATCCTCGCAGAAGAGTCTTATGAATACCACAAGCCGCTGATAAAGAATAACACAGTAAAGTGAAGTGGCTACAGACTAAAGTATAGAAGAGATTATTGAATAAAAAAATCAAGCACTTGAAACAGAAAAAAGAGAAAAACTTCAGGCATGGAAAAACTTTACACAGGAAATTATGATTATGCCAAAGAAGATGGCAGGGAAGTCCAAGAGGAAAGTGGAAAAGGTAGTCTGGATGGAAAAAGGTTTCAATAGCTGCGATAATTAAAAACTAAAAACATTGAATAAAGTTTTGGTTAAAGGATGAAAAGGTGAATAATTAAACACAAAATATAAGTAGATAAATATCTATATCGATAAAGAAATTAATTGCAAAGAGATCTTTATTATAAATATATTACATAGAAAATGGTGAAAAAGAATATTTTAGTTTAAATAATAAAATCATACGAAAGGTATTATAGGTCTTTAACAAATAAAAGTTACAACAAAATAGTGATAATCATTAAAATGACTCTAAGGACTAACAACAGATAAAGTAAAGACAAACCTAAATCCTTTTATTTATTTTAAAATATTATTTTTGAAGGGGGAATATTTAAAATAAATGTAATTATTCATTTTATAATATAAAGAATATAATAAATAACAAAAAAGTATACAAAGTCAGGGCAACGAATATTCGTTTTCCTTTTGTCCTCTTGCCCGATTTCCTCATTTTCATTTGGCTGTGCAAAGTGAAATAAATTTTGAAACGGCAATTGCACGAGGGGCCCATGGCAATATTAGATGAACATTTTCCAGCAGGACCCCGGAACGAAACGGAAAGAGAACGGGAAGGGAAAAGGGACGTGGGGACGAAGGGCAGCGGGCATCGGGACGGGCAGGACAACAAATTATTGCCCGGTCATCACGTGAGTTTTCATTCGACTTTGACTTTTTGCATAAAATTTCAATAAGGCCAAGTAAGCAAATGAGTTTTCTTCGAACGGTTTTTCCTTCTCTTTTTGATTCCCAACAGCTGCACCCTCAGCCCCTGCCCTTTCCTTTGAGTAGATAAAGTACCAATAGTTTGTTTTAAGGCCCTGTGTCCCTAGTGTCAAATTGAGCTAATCAGGCTCAGGTTGGGCCAGAGCAAGTTCATGGTAGCTCAAAGGCAAGAGGGAAGGGGATAATGCATCATTTTGTGGTCAAAATGGCAAAAGCGTTAAGTTTATATGGCAAACGACTTTTTGGATCTAGACCAAAAATAATCTCCTGCTGTTCCCCAGACCGAGTTTGCTGTTTGTTTGCTGCGAGTTTCGCTCGTTTGCTGTGTATTTTATTTTATCGCTGTTGGCAGGCAAACCAAAACAACAATAAAACCAGTCAAAAAGCACTCGAAATGCCAAATGAGTTGAGCCGGGCCCCGCCCACCTTTCGCCTAATGGCCCACGCCCCATGGGCCCCAGGAAAACTCCGGATTCCACAGCACCGCCTCTCTCCTGTGTGAGGAGGAGCTCACCTTTTGCAATTAATCCGTGGCTGGAAAAACCAACGAAGCCGCCGCCTTCTCTAGGAATATTTTTGGCCCAAGAAATGGCATGGAAAATACTACCCACTCCCGCTCATTTTTGGTGTTATCTCAGCATTTTGCTTCGTTTTTCATAAACAAAACGAGGAAATCTGTTTTGGCTGCCAGCGGGAAAAACAACAACTTCCAGCTGCAATTTGGCAGCGTTTTGCGGCGGGGATTCCCCTGCCAACAAGACTCCCCAAAGCCCTGTCGCAATTGCCGCTGCGGCTGCTGCTGCTGCTGCCATTTTTCGGTCTCAAGTGACAAATATTAGAGGAGTCTTTATCGCTAATTAGACTTGGTAGCCGTAAATCTGTTGTCATTTGTTGTACTTGCTGTTGTCACAAGTATTTCTGGCTAAAGTCAAGCTGTGCGAATGCATTTTCAAGTTTGCCAACTTGATGCCGGAAACATTCGAGACTCGAAGGAGTTTTTGGCTAAGAAGTTAAGCCCTCGGCTCTAGTAGCTCCAAGGGAAAAGCCAAAGGGGATATGGATCTGGGTATTCATAGCAGAGAAGTAATGTCAGGGAAGACGGTTTTAAATGAGGGTCTAAATAAGATTTCTATCAATATTCAATGAGTATGAAAATGTAATTATATCTCTTAGGGAATAGAATTCTATTTTCTATATAGTTTTTGGTTATTATAGAATTATATAAATAAAACCCAGGTTAAACTTATTAATATTCAAATACTTTGACTATTTCTAATGGCAAATGATAAGAAATATAATTAATTAAACCAAATTAAACCCTGCCCAAACCTTAATATCGTCAAACCCCTCACTTTACTGTGCAATCATTGTTATTTTCAGAGCCCCACATGCGGTGGTAATGGCAATGGCAGTGGCTAACTATGGAAAACAATGGCCTTGGATTGCATCCAGCTGCCATTTCGAGTGGATGGCAGACGAAAACGATTCTGCGGATACGGATTCACCAGCGAGACAAACGACAGGCGACACTGAAGGAGGAGCAGGCAGCAGGCAGCAGGCAGCAGGCAGCAGTCAGCATTCAGCAGGCTTTCTACGATTATACGAATTTTTTATGGCACATATGAGACTAATAGAGCTGGAGGAGCGGAGGCAGAGGACAGAGGCAGTGGAAGGTGGAGCAGCTGGCACATGCCAAGAAACGAGCCGAGGCCAGTGGCAATTTATGCGGCTCAGTGTTGCATTAAATGTACAGTGAAATGCTTGAGTTAATAAAATAAAAAAAAATACAAAATATAAAAAACAGCCAAACGGCGGGCAGCCAAAGAAAAAGTAAAAATAAAAAGAAAAACGAAACTGACGACGATGCCGAAACCGAAACTGAAACCGAAAATGAAAATGAAAAAGGAGCCCAGGCACAGAAAGAAATCCTTCAGCCGCATCTAGCTTGAAGTGTGGCCGGAAATGAAGCGTCCCCATTTGGAGGTAATAAGTGTTTTTGGGCTTTTGTTTCTGACATGCCCATGATGAAGTGGGGTATTATGGTTTCCTCGTGCAGAATGCGACCAAATGGGGATTTATCTGGGAATAAACGTGATCAACATAGATTATTGGCCGAGATTTTGATGACAAGGATATCGGTGATGCACAATGGCTGGATTTGTATTGCTTGGAAACTTTTAACTTTGTAATAATTATTTGTATATTGCAATTATTTTTATAATTATTAAATTTAAATATTTATAGGCCGTTAAAAAAAATTATAAATCTTTTTAAATATATTTTCCTTAAAGTTCTTAGCTTATAATAATTTATAATTTAGTTTCCTGCGCTTACCCTTTCATTATATTAAATCGAATATATAAAATAAAAAAACAAATAGTTCAATATGTGATTGTCAGTACCATTCAACTTTAGATTCATTGACTTGTAGGACATGTAGGTAAATAGTACCTCTCAAACATTTCCCTTTTCTTACTACCATATTTAACTATTTCCATTCTACGTCTATTTTACTTGTACATAAAAATAAAACCAGTAAATTATTTAAAGTTATGTCCTGCAAAAATTATTCCCCTCGTAATGGGTATTGCCAATCTAATCAATATCGCTTCTCCTATGTTACAATCTAGTTTTCCTGCTACTGGAATTATTTGCCAAAACGAGCACGGAGCAAACGGAGTACGGAATCCCTGGAATTCCGAAGACCATATACCGAATCCTGGGCCTAACCAAGCGCAACCAAAAACTTAGTTAACATACGCACACCCAGCCAACGACTCCGGGCTGGGCTCACTTTCCCTTGGAATAAGTGTGTGTGGCGTGTGTATGATAAATAGCTTTCAATTTATATGCCTCGAGGGCGGTCAGGCCAAAGTTTTTGGCTCCGGGATTGCGGGGATGCGAAGTGGAGACTTAAAGGTGTTCAAGGGTCATTTATCAGGCAGAGCGGCAACATTTAGCGCTGCCTTCCTTCAGCCAGGACAAACCATAGGTGGCAGGATGTGGCGGCAAGGCGAAGGTGTGTCTAAATATACCCAGATATACCTTCTATATATCTGTGCCCGACAGTATATATGAGAGTGTGTGTGTGTGTGTTTGCGAGTGTGGCAGGGAAATTTATGCTTTCCAGCTTCTCCACACGAAAGGTGGAATCCAAGGAGGCGGGCGGGATTGGGGGCCATCAACTCCTCCAACTAGCGGAGTATTCATTTCGATCCGAAAGTGAAAATCATTTGCAATTGTGGCAGTTGGCAGTTGCCAGTCGGCGACTTGTAATGGCTTCGTAGAGCGGTCGAAATTACTTTAACCCGCCAGCTGAGGTCCTGAATAACTTTCAGCTCTTCCCCTGCACAGGAAATAATTTTTAAAAAAATTTATAAATATATTCTTAACTAAAATAAATATTCAATTGAAAGCTTAAAGCTTAAGCAATTTTTAGAGATTTAGAAACCATTTTAAATGTGCTGAAAATGTTATAAAATCTTTAAGGCCTCAAGTTCTTTGTAAACTAGTTTTGCCATATTTTTTAGCTCAATTTAAATATAATTTAAAATCTCTGCCTCTTTTAAAAATCTTCTTTTATAGCTCCGAATTTCTTTAGCAATTTTTATGCACTTTTTCCTCCGTGCACCATCTCGCCCCCACCTCCTCTCTATTAAATGAGGGAGTAAATGTGTGTAGCTGTCGACAGGTGTGCAAGTAATTACACTCACACCCATCATCAGCAGCCATCGAGGAAAGCGAGAAAATGGGGGCGTGGCTTAGCCTTTGCATACCCGGGCACACAATTTATATTTGCCAAAGCTGCCGCTCTGCCACTGAACTGATGCTGGGGCATCGGGACTTCAAGGCTTCAGACTGGCTGCCGGGGGGCAGGCTGGCAGGCAGGCAGTCAGTCAGTCAGGAAAAATGGTTGCCATTTCCTTGGTCTCGTCAAAATTAATTAATTTGCAGCGGCGCTGCAGCGACGACGTCGACGACGTTGGGAGACTTACCCGTAACTCGAAATTCCATCTAGCCTGCGGTTATGCCTTAGAAATACCACCTCTCACAGATCCCTTCCCACACACAGTCCACAAATCAAACCGAGCAGGCAGCAAACGATTTACACTGTCCAACAAGATGATTGACGGCCCATTAGCACTGAGCAAAATTTGAGAAGTAAATCAGTAATCTAAGGTTTTAATTTAGGGTTTTAATAATTATATTCTTCTATTTCGAACATTTAAAAACATTTAAATAATTACATTTATAAGGCTTAAAATAAAATGAATATATTGTAACATACAAAAAACATTGGTTTAAATCATTCCGAAAATTAAACCAATCTAATAACAACTGAAGAACCCATTAAACCTCTAAAATTAATCAAGATGAAAAAATCCCTGACAAAGTTTTTACCATTTTCTCACAGTTAAAGCTAAACTACATTACTAGAAATAAATTCAAGGCAAATGTTGAGCAATTTCAGAACAAAGACGGGGTGTTATATGTATACGATTGGTATTGAAAACTTTGTTGCCGAGTGAAATCAAATCCAGGGGTCAGATGCTATTGATTACCAAAGTGCGAGCCAATTGAATTGAATTTGTGCTACAAATCAAGTAAGCAACTTAGCAGCTAAACAACGACAACAGCAACAGCAACAAGAACAACACCCCCCGGCGCAGCCAACAGAGTCACCCCCTCCTCGGTCCAATTTTCACCCCACGCCTCTGTCAATAGCTGACCCCAATCAAAGGGGGCACACGAACGCACATGGACTTTGGACATTGGGCCAAGGGAAGGAAGGGAGCAATCAATTGCAAGAAATGCGAGCCAAGCAAAAAAAAAAAAAAATTGTGGAACAGGAACAACAGCAGGGTGGCAGGAGGGGGAACGGGGACTGGAAAACCTGTCTTCAAAGGCCGAAGATTGAACTACCCTTGGGAAGGAAGCCCAAGGGTTCTTATGGAAATATTTTTTAATAAAATCTTTATTTTTTCCTTAGGCAAAGTTTTTTGTATTTGTTTGTAAAAGTTAATTGATATAGAAAAGTATATTTTCTTGTCTGGAAATTTTATTTCCTAAACAGTTACCTTTAAAAATATTAATTAAATTATTCCCTAAAAATTATAGTTAATTTCTCTTAATATTAAAATATATCTTTTAATTTAAAATAATATAAAATTAACTTAAGCAATATTAAATGCCCAACTGGACATAAATCCAACCATAATCCTGGCAATATTTACCCAAAATTCCCGTCACAACCTAGCACACCCAATCACAAGAAAAGTGCGAACAGGAAAGGGACCTGGCCAAGGATAAATGGAGCAAGGAACAGTGCAGGACGAGCTCCTCGTGGTGAGGCGCTGTGTGCGTTTCGCAGACCCACGTGGGAGTGAAGTGCAGCTATAAAATACTAATCCGCATCAAATGAATGCTACATCAATCTTGTGTCGGGCGCAGGCGGTGCCGGTGGCTGATGCGTCGCCAGGTGCGTGAGGTGAGGTGAGCCGTCAGAACCTAGAGAGCCAGTGGAGGTAGTTGAGCCAGCAGGAGCCAGCAGCCAGCAGCCAGCAGCCAGCAGCCGGGAGCCATCAACTATCCGCCGAAAAGGATGCAGGATGCACGAACGAGCCAGCGACGACGACGACGAGCTGGTGGCAGGCGCAACTTTAATTTTGTTACTAAGCCCGGGACAGGGACATCGTAAAGTTTTGTACAGAGCAAAAAAAAGCATTTGATAAAGTAAAACTTGTAAAGCTTTAATTATAAATGTTTAAATTATTCAATAAACAAAGCTTGAAGCCTAAAATGGAATATAAAACAGCCAAAGAACTACGAAATTAATCAGAATATCAACTTGAAATTGAGTTGGGATTTTCTTCTTTATTAAATCAATATTATTTATTTATTATGTTAAATAATATAATATATAATATTTTCCTCTCTGTACTGTAGAAAAGAGGCTGTTTCAGTGTCGCCGACAGATGCCGTGGAGGAACCGCTCAAAAGTCATTTCCGCAAATGTTGTCGGCATCGTTGTCGGTGTCGCATCCTCGCATCCTCGCTTTGAGGATTGCGGCATTGGGGGATTCCGGAGCAGGAGGAGGCGGGCAGCAAAAACTAGGGATTAGGGATTTGCGTGCACATAAATGAATTTGGTGTACGCAATGGGTGGGGCATGTTACCTCCCCCAGGGGGGTTAAGTGGGAGAGAGAGCCCCGCCACCTAAGCCGTAAGCAGCTGCTGCCGCAACAGTAAACGTTATCTACACGTGCACGTGCACTGTGCAACATGCAGGCAATGAGCTGGCTAAAGGGGAGGCCTGGGGCTCCTCTAGCCGCCCCTCCCCCCACACACATTACCCCTGGCGCATTACAATCCCACCGCTATCCACTATCCCTTTGCCCCATTCCAGCCGAGCAGCCCGGCAGTCTGTGTTTGCATTGGTGTGCAATTGTTGGCATTACGTGCCACTCTCGATTGCCATTCAATGCCAGGAGCAGCAGCAGCAGCAGCAGCAGCATCAGCTTTAGGACGGGAATCCTCAGCAGCAGCAGCGGCAGTGGCAGGATCTGGAGCCTGGCCCACGCAGAGCCGCCAACTATTGAATTACTTTCAACCTGCGACTGAAGATTGCACTTGAAATAGGATTCACAGCTCACTCGCTCTCCAAAAGCTTCAGATTTTCAATTTCCGTTTCCTTTTTTTGCGCTTTTCCAGCCCCGCTTTTCCATTCCCCCTCCTGTGCGTCTGGATTGGGATTGCGACCGCTCCTCCTCTGCCTCCGCCTCCAATTTTTTCCCCGTTTTGTTCATGTCTAAGCAAATGGAATAAGCGCGCTCATTGCTCCGGCTTGTTGCCGATGGATAGATGGATGCCGGGGTGGACGCCAGGATGGAAGGCTCCCAAGCAGGAAGGGACGAATGGCCGGGATAGATGCACGGATGGATTGATGATTTCCAACGAAAGAAACTATGCAAACCATGGGCATGCTCTCTACACAGAAGCGGCTGCCTCCACCATTTATTTATTATTTTTAATTTTGAAAAATACACTAACCATAAACTAGGAAAAATTTATATACGAAAATGAATTCTGCAAATTTATTATGGCTTTTTTTAAACGAAAGCAAATGCGCAGAGACTAATGTGTTAAAATAAATCAATAAGAGCTTTTTTAACTAACCCTTTTTATTTATTAGTTGAGTTTTATTTACATAACAAATAATCGTGTAATTATTTATATTCAAGAATACAATTTAAAGGAAAAAATACCTAATATTATAACTTTAAATTGCAGTTAGAAATATAATTTACAAAAGTATTTCTTGACCATAAAAAATACTTTAAATGTAAATCTCAGTTAAGAAAACCTAAAGATTTATTTTCAGACTCTTTTCAAGGGTTATAAAATCTTTATAGACTTCTTAAATACCCTTCCATCCCACAGACTATAATATTATATATTGCTAATGGCCTAAAATATTCATGGTTACCTCAGGCAATTCCCACTTATCACTATGCTATTCTATTAGGGCCGTATACTTAATTTTCCCCAGCAATACCGTATTCATAGTTGCCACTAAAAATTCCCCACTTATTTGTCGGGCCGCGTTTTGTGTGACGACGAGGAGAGGTGGGTGGAAAGGTGGAAAAGAAGGCAGTGAGTGGGTCACAACAGAAGCCAATGTGGCACTAGGAGGGTGGGTGAGGGCAATGTTGCACGTGCAACGCTGCAGTTGTTGTTGTAGTCGTCGTTGCCATGGGCAACACCGAGTGCTCCCTCACGGAGAAACCCCCCTCTTCCACATAGTACATCAATCCTTTAAGACGCAACATTGAGTGCCAATCAACAAGTGCGTTCCATCTTGGACTCAACCTGTGCTTTCTGCACCGCCGTTGCTGCCACCAGGCCCACATGCAACAGTACGCTGAACACTTTTATTGCTAACCATTTCTTTCTTTTTTCCCCCTTCGTTTTTTTTTTCCGTTGTGTGAGGAATGGCGAATGTTCTGGCAAGGATTTGTACATACATTTGTACGCTCTACACACGTTTTCCAGGAGGGTGTGCGGCGGCCATAGTCGGATTGAAAAGAACTCGGCACGTATTTGTCACGTATTATATATTTATAGCAACCAATGAACCGTTGAATGCATGGACAGACTGCAGGATAGGATGTTGAATGCATAAAATGCCTTCCCACCAACTTACACCATACTGCACACACACAGAGAGAGATTTTCACACAGACAGCGCTCCCCGGAAAAGTTCCCTCTCGGACATTGCTCATACGCCGCGTGTACTTGAGAGCTGGGGTTTAGTTTAAATTGAATATTCCTAGGGCTGCCTTCCTGCACAGCAAGGAAATGGAGAGTGAGCACACACTGAGGCCAAAATCACGATCTCAAGTGGAAGATCTCACTTATTTGTTTGGATTAGGTTTAGGATTAAGATATAGGGAAAACTTGTGCAATAATTGAAAACGATTCTGACACTTTTTAAAGGTTTTTCATTAAAACAAAAAATGTAATAAAAAAGATTATATTTCATTTTATTTATAGAATTAATAAGAACCTCAAACAAATGATATTTTCCCCCCTAAACCCCTATTTGCATCGAATAAAAACATTCTCATTAATTTTTCCTTGAAAATTTAACAAAATCAAGCCACTTTCTCATCAAAATTATCTCATATTTGCTCTGTACATCTTACGATTTCGATTACAGGAACCGTATATATATTTTTCTAAAATCATTTGTATGTTTTTCCCCGTGCACAACTGAGACGGAGAATGGATGTGTAGGTGGAAGAGACAGAGAGAAGGAGAAAGACAACCATCACAGTTTAATTATAATTTTAATCACTTTTGCAGGAGGAGCAGCAGGAGCTGGGAAGCAGCGACGGCGGCGCGGAAATGAATTTTATGAAGCGTGCTCCGAACTGTCGTGCCCAACATAAACTGTTGTCAGTTTCTGGGGATCCATGGAGCAGGAGCAGGAGCAGAATGAAGGGCTGAGAAGGAGCCAGAGTCAGGACCAGGATGAGAGCTGATGCTGGAGAAGGGACAACAACCGACTGTCATGTCAATTCAATTTTTGTGCTTCCGTGCGCGGCGACAAGTTTTAGCCAGTTTTCCCAGCCCCCTTTCCCTAGGCTTTGCCCCCCCCAATTTTCCATCTCTCTCTCTTCATAACCCCCCTGAATCCCCTGACAGTTCAGCCAGCGGCACTTTATGTACATCATCATCAACACCTTTTGCCAGGCGCCATTTACACGCCGTCGTCTATCCTCGTCTCTAAGTCTAATCAGCCCAGACAGCCATCAGTCGAGGGCGAACCTCTGTCTCTTTCTAGCGATTCTATCGGCCTCTGCTCCTGTCTCTTTCCCTGCTCCAGTAGCTACCTCTCATTGTCTTCCCCCTTTCCTTTCCCCCAGGAGCTGCGGGTAAGCGAATCAATTTTAATGCCGCATTTGTTGCTCGGATTTTTTCACTTTTTTTTTGGCTGGAGAGCAAAGGAAAAGCGCTGATAAAAATGTTTAATCGGGTAGGGAGATTAATAATACCCTGGAAAAATTAATTTTTAAGAAATCGTTTCAACAAAAGATTAAATATGAAAAAGAAATGTAATATTTTTTGTAAAAGATATTTTTAAAGAAGTTGTATCTTTACCCTATATTTTCCCACTTCCTGTATTTTTATACCTTCCAACAAATCTACCCTTTTAATACCCCTTAAAAAGGGGTGCATTTTATTTTTCTTTCTTACTTGAAAAATAATGATATTTTTAAGTTAAAGGTACTTAAAAATATATTTCTACTTTATCCCTTTATTTACCAACATCTTAATAATTTCTAACTAATATACCCCCAAAATACCCTCTAGTTTGCCCGTAAAAAATCATGAATTATATTTTTCTTTCTCGCTTCGTTCGCCGGGGCCAGGCAGAACAAATTGAATCATATTTTTAACAGCGACGAAATGGGAAATTATAATTGCCAGCTGAGCATTTGCCATAGACTTTAGCCTGCCACACTTCACTTCATTCATAGAGCCTTATGAATTACGGCAAGTGCATACTGTATATATATTTGTATATATAGCTAGATATCTAGATATAGAAGGCGAGTCGGGACGAGGCTGATGACATGTTTTGTCCACAGGCACGCATTCTCTTGCGGCCTGGCTAACTGGCGAGCGGTTTTTGGCGTTGGCTGGCAACTTTCCCAACGGCACGCGCTGCCTGCTGGCTGCCGGCTGCCGGCTGCTAGCTGCTGCTTCCTGAATTTTCCCAGCTTTCCCTTCTTTTCCCCTATTTCCTCTCAACCCCCTTCTGGTGATGACAAGTCAGCCTGGCCGTGTCACTCATATGAGCCGCAAATATCCAACCCAAAAGCCCCGCCCCGCTGGGTGGCATTTCACGTTGATGCCACGCACGAACGCTTACTTTGTCGCATGCCCAACTTTTGGCTATTAAGTCATTTTTTGGCTTTTTACTTTCGTGGATCTGCGACAAATTCCCCGGGCTGCGTCCACTAATTGCCCAGAGTCTTGTGGCGGATGGAAATTCAACAGTTTTCAGCATCGGCAGACCCTCCATCATCGGGTTGGTCAAGTGCCTTTCGCTGCAGCTGATGTTGCTTCTCTTGGCCACACAACTTCAACTCTTTCATAAGAATTTACTTGAATGAATTGTGCAGAGTTTCAAGTGGGCCAGACGACGTCCTGGGGGGGAGGGGGTGGTGGAAATCGAGTAGGAAAATCCGAGCCAGCAAAGGAGGAGGACCCGCAACAATGACAAGACAAGATGGGATGAATGCAGTGGATGGCATGGAGTGATGTGCTCGATGGCCACTCAAAACTCTATGGAAATCAATAAGAAGTGGTTAAAGAAATTCTCAGGGGTTGAAATCTTATATATGTCTGTTAAATATAAAGCAAAATGTCGATTATTGTATATTTTTAAATAATATAATAAATAAGATAGTAAACTTTGACAAGTTCTCTCTTAACATAAACCCTTTAAATATATTAAATCAAATCAAAGGAAACACTTCTCTTTTAATTAAAATATTTATACAGATATTGCCACTTTACAAAGTTTCATAAAACCTTAATACAGTTTTTTATATCAGAATCCCAAAAAAAAAAATAAAACATGCCACCAATTTGATTCAACTTTAACATATGATAAAAACCACTTTGCTTATCTTTTTGCTAAAGTATCATAAACAAAGCGAAAAAACTGTATAGATTGTGACAAAAAAACGCTAATTTCTGTGAAAGCAACATGGGTCAGCTTGTTGATTTATAGCTGTTAACATTTTATTGATTAAAAAATCAACCAAACAAATGCTAGCTATGATTTCCAAATAAAAATTTCCACAAAAAAGGCGGTTTGTATAAACGGTTAACTTGTGCATTTATTTATTGTAACTTTATAAATCGTTTGGTTTTTAAGCAAAAAAATAAGCATGAATTAAATTTAAACTGTCCCGAATTCTAATCATTTTTAATTGGCTAAAAGTTAACTTCTATAAAGTTAGAAATTTATAAGAAACTTTACTTTACAGAAGGCAAACAATGGACACGGCCTGGGCAGCTACTTAGCCACTTCACTGCACTTCCATTTCCACTTCCACTTCTACTCCCACCCCCATTTTCTAAAGCCAGTTTTCCTTTCCCCAGGAAAAGTGAAAAGCTAGATTTGTCACGCACTGATGCGTCTTTAAGCGTTTTAATTACCCACCAAACGAAACGAAAGGCAACGAAACTTGAGCATAATATGCAAACCAGGACAGTAATTCACATTGTCCCTGGACACAAAGCCACCAACTGATCTGGCCCCCTTCCATCCGTAAAATAGAGCTAACCATTGCAGGTACAGTGAGAGAAAAAGTTTGGGGACTTGACCAACATTAAGTGAGTTTTTAGAGGTATTATTAAGAAATAATTATGATTTTATAAGCAAAGGTATGAACAATGTTGGTTAATAGTCGGCTAACTTTTACTAATAAAATATTTAGATTGAAGTTTCTTTTAGATTATTATTGGTATAAATGTAGTTAATTTCTTGATCTTTATCTCAATTATTTATATTACAAATTTAATTCTTTAATATTTTTCCAACTATATTTCACCTTAATCTTAGTTACAACCTAAAATGTCTAACCAACCTTGTAAATGATAAATTCCAATCTTTTCAATTTCCTGAATTTGTTCCTTTGCAACTTATTATTTTAATAAAAACCCATCTAATTTTTCTCCGTGTTATTTCAGTCACAATTGCAGTTGCATTTGCAATTTGCATTTTGGACGCTCGGGCAATTAATAGCGCACACGTAAACAAAACAGAGCAGAGCCTAAGGATGACGACAATGTTGGATGGGGAGAGGAGGGAGAGACCTGGGAAAAGGGGTTCTTAGGAAAAGGGGTACCGGAAAATAGGGGGGCGGAACCGGGCTTACGACAATGACGATACTAAGGTTAGGGACTATCAAAATGCAAAGCAGCAGGCAGGCAGGTAATGAAAATGCTTAATGGCTTGCAAAGTGTCACAGTGGCTGAGCGCCTCTGGATGGGCAATGGAAATTGGCAAAAGGGAGGCAGCGCGTTGCGGCTGTGGTGTGGAATGCCCCAAACCAATACGAATGCAATTGGCGAACTTAAAGCGCGTTAAATTCAACTGCTTCGGGAGGGGGGAGGCGAAGCGCGGAGAGCGCAGCGCATAAAAAGTCAATTAAAAGAGGCAGTGGCAGTTGCTTTTGCAGCTGCGCTTCGGTTTGAGTTTGAGTTTTTCGTATTTGCCGACGACCCCCAGCTGTCTGAGTGTCTGCCCCACGCCCACTTTTCCTATTCCGCTTTAGTCCGCCCCTTTTTTTCACTCGGGGAAAATCTTAAAAGGTCTTAAAAATAAAGGTAATCCATGTTTATTTAATTTTATAAGTAAGAAAATATTGGTTTAAATGTTTTTTCATATAAATAATCTTTTTAAATATTAAATTTAATTTTAGGATTAATTATTAATTTTTAATAACTTCAATTTTTAAAAGGTTTTAAGTATTTTAAAACCCTTTTTGAATATTTTAGTCAATGTATTTCTTAAAAATATTATTTAAAGTCCTAGTTTTTGAGGTATTTATATTATTTTAAATAGTTTAAAATATCCCATAAATTATCAATTCAAGACTTTCCCCGCATTCCGGATTATTTTTCGGTGCACTTGCCAGACTTGATGTATATGTGTGCGCTGGTAAGTCTTTCGAGTGCATGAGTGTTGGCCAGCGCTTTTAGCAGAATAAACAGTGAAAGTTGCGCAAAAAGGACACGGCCAAGACACAGGCGAACGAGTCGGAGAGACACACATAGCCAGAAGCAGGAGCAGAAGCAGGAACAGGAGCTGGAACAGGGGCAGCGGAAGGAGATGGCCATAAAAATGGGTGAACGAGTCTGAAAGAGTGTGAAGCATGTTGGGACCTTTGAACGTGTTGAACTTTCAAATGGCTTTGCGCGCCGCTGCCAGCTAATGGCATTACAGTTCAACCCGTTCCAAGCCAGCCCGCCATTTCCACCCAGTTTTCCACGCCGTTTTCTTCACCCCGCTCCCGCCTTTTCCCAATCCCTCTTTACCCCTTTGACTGCATACAAAGGCTGAGGAACTAGAGGAACGGTCAGAGGGCAAGAGGGAAAGAAGCGTGCGAAAAAGTAAAGTGTAACTGCAATGTGTGTCCAGTCTGTTTACACTGAAACAAAAATTAGTATGAGTGTTGGGAGTAAATCGGGATTCATAATTATTCTTTAATTTTATAGAATTATGTGTATATTTATTTACTTGACTCGTGGCTTTTTTAGATGCAGTAAAAAAAATTAAGAGAATAGAAACTCTGAACTCAACAAAGTTTTATTTCGTAACGTTTATTTTTAAAACCTCTCATGAAGAATTATATTTTTTATATTTTAATTTTTTACTCTTAAATTTCAAATTTTTTAAGCACAAAATAGCCCCTAAAGATTTCTTCCAGTGCCTGGCAGCATGTGCAATTAGAGTGACGTACGCTTTATTGATGCCCATAGCCATTTGGCATGCATTAGGGCACGGCACACCAGCACTACAACACACCAACACACACACAGCAGACACACTCACACACACACACAGCAGACACACTCACACACACACACTGACAAAACTTAGAAACAGTTTCAAGGTAAAAATATCAAAGTTGAAGTGCACTTTTTTATTCGTTTGTCACGCAGCACTGGGTCTATAAATTATTTCTTATGATAATTGGCTCAAACGTGGGCGAACAAAACAACCGGCTGTGGTGGGTGGAGGAGGGGAGGAAAATCATGGGAAAACGCAGAGACGGGGGGACCCAATCAAAGTGCAGCAACAATAACGGCAATCAATGGTTGTTAGTTAGAGCGGAAATCGGTAGAATACTGCCTGACATTTGGCCCGTAATTACCGTTATGCCACTGCAAACTGCAACTGTTGGCCAGGTGAAGGGTGTTTGCTCAGAGCGAAGAAAAAGAAAACAAAAAAAAAATAATAAAAACAATACACAATTGCAAGGACTTCTATGTGGGTTTTAGCAATTATTGGCAGAGTCTAGCCATATTGCGTGCTGTGCCAAATTAAAGTAAGGAAAGTGTATTCGGTCACTTAATGTGTTTACAATAAATTAAAGAAAATTTGTAGTATTGGAGTGACCTAGTTATTGTGACCTGTAGAGCAATATTTCTTAATTTTGTATTTATTTCTTGCCAGTTGAAAGGGTAAATAAACGGATAAATAATTTATGACGTCTGAAGTAATTTAGGTAAGTCTGTTTCTATGTCTAAATTTATTTATTAATAATTTTCCACAATTTAAGAAAGTATTTTAAAATGCCAGTTTTTGATTATTCCTTAATTTTTTGTAGGCTTTTGACAGGCCTGAGCATTTAAGTGATATTAAAAATACATATATGTATATCTCATTGAATAAAGTGCAGTATTTATGAGCGACTTTTCATAATGGATAAACTCAGCTGGCGAAATATACTCGCATTTCTTTGAATTTATTCACTTTTTCGATGCGTGTGGAACTCACAGATTATTTCCGCTCGCAGAGACAGCAATTAGATGCATTTAAGAGATTATGCCAAACACTTTTCATCTCGGCATAAGCCTCGAGCCATTTTTGTGGCCAAACCAATTTTTCATAATCTTTCTTTCCCACATAAAGAATGTGTATGTATATATATATTATTTTCAATATGCAGTCAAAAGAGTTGAAAGCGAACGGACTTGCGGCGAATTTATATTCTGGGAAATATGCAAGCACTTGGAGCTACTGTATCTCTGAGATATGAATTGCATCGTATGAAAATGTGCTTAATTTAACTGCTGCCAGAGCTCTTCCTTCCGCTCTCGCCCTCATCCCTGCCCTGGCCCTGGCCCCCTGCTCACTTTCCTGACTCTTTGTCGCTGCGTAGATGATTTAAAATGTGCATAATAAGCGGCACTTGGAGAAGAATGAAAAAGAAAAACAAGCTACATATAGACTAGAGAATCAGTTGAAGATGCCGTGTGTAAGGGAAGGGGTGGGGCAGGGCAGGGGAGGGGGAGGGTCTGGAATACATTTGAATCACAAAACTAACAAATAAATAACACAAGCAACGGGAATGTGTAAGACAAACATACTAAAAAACAAGAAGGGAAGGCTAGTTGGAAGAACAAAGTTTGGAATACCCTTTAAGGGGTTTTCTTTATAGCAATCAAATAATATATAATATATCCTATATATAATACACCAAAAGCAGTAATAAACATAAACCAAATAATATTATTTGATATTCTTATTCTTGTAGAATGTGGTTTTAAAAGTTGTATAAAATATTAATTTATTCAAAAGAAACTAAAACCTTTTTCAAACTCTTTCTAATTATTATAAACTGTAAAACTTTTTAAATAAAATATATAGTATTTCTACCCTTTTCGAGGGTATTTCCATAAGAAAAACTCCAAAGGGAAAGGGGGGAGGTGAATAAAAAAACAAATCGAGCAGACAAATGGCGAACGGGATCGTTGGACAGCCAACAAGGAGAGATAGTGCGAGAACGAAAGAGTGGAAGTGGTAAAAGTAGATGGGTAAGAAAAACATATTCAAATTTAAAATTTTGTCTGATTTTCCCCGCTCTATTCCATCTTTCCCGCTCGCTTTCCCCATGCCTTAGCTGTTTTCGTTTGCATTTTAGCCAAAAACAGCGCGAGACGTGGAACTTTTCGCACATGCAGCTGCCTTTGGGTGTGTGTGAATTCAGCGACAGTGTATGTGTGTGAGGTGTGTGCGAATGTCGAGTGTGTCATGTGAGTGTGTGTGTGTGTGTATGTTTACAGTTAGCGGGCGCCAAACCAAGGTGTCGCCGTGCACCCAAAATCGTTTCAGCGTGAATACATTTGCCCCTCGTCCTTGCAGATCCTGCAATTTCATGACAGTGGTACCAGGCTCAACCTAACTCCCCCAATCGCCCGTCCGCCATAGTAATTTAGTTAAAATATTCAAAAAGTTTGCACAAGTATTCTTGTTATGCGTAAGATGATAGAAAAATGAATTCGATTTCGGGAAAAGGGGGGAAACGGTTGCGTTCAATTTGCGTTCATAAGTTATTTGCGGGGCCGGAAAATTTTAGTCGGAGTGTGGGTCTTGGAATGCCTGCATCATCGGCATTTCTGCTGAAATCTGAATTTATTAAATATGAATTGCTTTCGGTTTAAGTATTTGAACTATTTGCCTGGAATCACAGCGCTTTATAGTATATTTTTATGTTCGGAAACAAAAGTAAAATCAATACGAATTAAAGTGAGCCAATTTGAGTTTTCTATCAAAATTAAAACCGGGAAAATGTATTCCATTGAACTGTGTTGCTGAAGAAATAGTTTAATGGTTAATTTTAAGTACTTAAATGCCTATACAAATTACTGATTTAAAATGTGCAAAGAATAATAATAATAGTTGAAGTTGGTCAGCAATATACAGAGGCTTCTGAAAAAGTTGTAAATAAAGCAGTTATTTCAAGGTTGTTTTTTTGTTTCTTTAAAAGAATTTTAATTGAAAATTTAATGTTTTTAGAAACGATAATAAAAACTTATAATATTCTCCTTAGCGTTTTAATTACAAATTAAACAGGAAACTGATGGATAATAAAGTTTACTGTTGAGTTTCCTTGGCTAAAAATGAATAAAGTTAAATAAATAATAAAATCATAATAAAGTACTTCACTAACCATCAGTTTCTATACCACTTTCTAGTTTCCTTTTTTATATATTTATTTATATCTTATTTTTCATATATTTTTTTATATATTTATCTATATCTTGCCCCACTGTTTCTGGCCAGGGCATACCTTGAAAACGTTCCTAGCTGGCGAAATGTATTCGCATTTTCGCAAACGCGCTGCATTAATTACCGCAGCAGCCTCCAAGCCCGAATGCGTGTGCTTGTGTGTATGTGTGTGTGTGTGTGTTAGCCCGGTACGGTGTGCCCCCCTTTCATGGCAGGTGCTTTAGGCAGAGCAGGGGCTTGGAATGATGGGGCAATGGAGAGTGGAGCAGAGCCCATGGAACGGAGCACGGTCAGCGCTTCACCTTGCTTCGTTTCGTTTCGCTTGGCATCGTTCGTTGGCGCTGATATGTTAAGCTGCATTTTGGCTTACAAAAATATGGAGAACAGAGCCCGGGCCAGGCAGCATTTCGGGGCACCTGCAAATCCTTTTACCTCGTTTGGACATTCTGTGATGTATTACGTAAGTGCGGCATTTGTGGTCTATATAAAAGAGAGTTGCAAAATAGCCCCCGCCACCCACACCCACACAGCCTGGTCACACACAAAATAAAAAATAAAAAAGTAAAAGAGTGGAGAGAGTTGGCATTGGGAATGCTTAAATGATGAAGCGAGTTCGTCCCTTTAAAGTTGGCAATGAAAAAGTTTCATATTTGTGAAATGGATATGGAAAAGGATTGAGCCAACTTTGAATGGTTATGATGAATGCTTGTGGCAGGGAGTTGGGGTCCGGAACGAGGCTGTTTATGGAGATTTTGGGCAGTGAAAGAGCAGCAGCCGCCAATCCATTAGAAGACCAAACAACTTGTCAAAATGAGAAAATTTTAATACAGTGTGAGGCCTTTTAAATAACTCGTTTTGGGGGATACAATCGAGTTAGGATTATCAGGGTTTCAGGAGATTTAAACAGGAAATTTTAAGGCTTATCTTGAGGTTTTATAAATCATTTCCTATACTTAAAAATAACAAGATAATGCTTAGTTGACTGATAACTAATTTTAAAATACAATAAATAATTTAAAGTGGCTTCAAACCAGCTACTTATTAATTTTATCGTCTATTTAAGGTTACATTGTGATGTTCTCTGTTTAAAATAAACTACATTCCTTTCGCATGATTAAGCCAAATTTATTGATTTCCTAGGAATTCATTTAGCACGCTTGCTTTTGGTCTTTCTAATTGATTCTCTGGCCAAGCATCGACAGCACTTCCTCCTGTTGTTTACCACAATATCCGGAACTGGAACTGGAACCACAACCTTGTCGTACACACACACACACACACACACAGGGAACACTCGCATGTAACACACATGGGCACACCGCAAACTAAAAGGTTTTCGGTGCGTCCAATGCATAATCAACAAGCAGCATATATTTATGGCCCTGCCAGACGATGGCAATATAAATCAAAAGCTTTTGCAACTCCATCCATCATCCAGCAGCTCGCAGCTTGGCTTGCTTTCCCCCCTTGCCTCATGCCGCACATACACATACAGCCCCTTTGCTGCTACTACCCCTTTCTTGCCACAATTTTCGCACGAATTAAATGCACATTTGCACCTCCCCTTAGCCCACCCACCCGAAAATCCCCCGTTACTCCAATTACAGAGACCTGCAGACCCTTGGGCGGCGGCTATGTTACATTGCATCCGCCTTGGGTATTGTTACGTCACCATATATTGGATAGGTATATATTTTGTATATATATTTGTGCACCATATAATATTCCCTTGACATTATTTCACTAACAAAAATGTTTTTACTTCTTTAAAATATATTTAAAAATTTTTAAGGTGTAATAAAAAGTCAGTTGAGATTTTCGTAAATTTATAGCCCAGCATTATCTTAATATTTTCAGTTAAACTCTTATTAAATAAAGACTTAAATATGTAGTTATGATAAATAAACCCAAAACACATAGAAATATTGTTAATACAGGCTTTGAGCTCAGAAGCCATAACCTAGATATAATATATATATTTATACAGTATTTTTTTACTGCATTTTTCTCCTTATTCTCATTATTTTCCCAGACTTGCAAATATAAATTTTGCTAAAATAAAAATTCCAGAAACGACGGCACCCATTTGATTATCTTTTCCGCTGTGTACGTGTGTTCGAGTGCAGCGGGGATAAGCGATTAAGGAAAACCAAGGCGTGAAACTAGGCAAAAAAGGGATGCCAAGGCAGGTGGCAGGATGCCGAGGCTGACGGCGAAGCTGAAGTTGAAGCTGAAGTTGTCCTCAAATTGAAGGCAGCCGCCGGATGCAAATTGGGGAAAGGGAGTACAACAACAAGAAAACCATATAAAAAATAAGAATGAAAAAAAGGAATCACATAAACAGCGAAGAAAGCGGAGAAAGCGCGCTGGCAGCTTAGAGAGCATCCTTGTGCTGTTGGCAAATTCAATTCAAATTTTGTAAGCATTAAAAATTGTTTGTTGTTGTTGGTGTTTCTCCTGTTGCTGTTGCTGTTGCTTTTCTTGGCCCGACTGCAGAAAACTTGGAAAACTCGCCGCCGAAGGAAAGTCGCAGAAAGCAACGCGAAATAAAAGTGATTGTAAGTGCCAGCAGCAGGGGTGAAGTGAGGGAAAATGCGACCGAAAAGGAGGCACAAAAGCAGGAAAATTTATGAAAAGATAAAAGACGCAGGCGTTCATTCAAACATAACACACACACACCACACACACAGGCACAGATACACACCCAAACTCAGGTGAGGACAAGCAATTTTAAATGGCGGCAGGCGGCCTAAGTGCACGGGAAAATTTTTATATACAGTCATGACTTTAACTTTATATTAAAGAAATACAGGATTTATTAAAAAAAAATAATATTATATAAAAAACAATTGTTAGAAAAAGTGTCTTAATTTTACCTTAAATTTAATCATTTAATAAAAGTTATTCTAAGGCGGCTTAAAAAATTGCATCTTTCAAAGTCGCTTTGATAAAATTATCTTTAGCGAGCTTAATAACTTAAAAATAATTTAAACAATTATTTTCCAGTGTATTGTATAAATTGGGTTGGGGAATGTAGGTGACCGCTAAGAGGGGCTGGCTTCCCCCCGCTGGTGGCTGCCACTTGAGGCCGCATTACTTCAACTTTGAAGATGCTCGAACGCCCAGCGCCCTGCCTTCAACGCCGGCGACACCTAGCGTGCACAGCTGGAAGCTGCATTCGGTGGCAGGACGAAAAATCCTGTGGCATAAGAGAAGGTCCTGCGACGACCCACTGTCCTCCCAAAAACATTCTCCCCTACCCTCGCCCCGTCTGGCTATGTAATATGCAAACAGATTTTTTTTCACTTTCATTGGGGATGTTGTGGCTCCTATCCCCGAACCACTGCCCTCCCCCTCTCATCTTGTTGCTTGTTTGCGGCAAACACCCTCTCCGCCTCCCACTTTCCCCCTGTGCCACCCGTTTTAACCACAGAACGTTTGCTGAAAAGAAGTTTTTTAGCAACTCAGCAGAAAAAGAAGGAAGCTCGATGAATGCGGGACGGGGCAGGGGGGCGACGGGATTGAAGGCTTTGTCTGTGGCAGCACATTTTGAAAATGTCCTCGCCAGTGGGACAGTGTTGCCTAATGTCATGTGCACTCCACAACGAGACCTCCTCCCCCCCTTTGAAAACCATACCCCCCGCCTTTGTTTGATGGGGGAAAAGGGTGGCAATAAAAACACGCAACAAAAGCTGAAAGCTGCAACACACAAAACATTTAATCACACTTTGCACAACTAGTTGAAAATGCAAGCTTGCAGCTCGAACCCCTTTTCGAATTTTCGCCACCGCTTTTCCAACCCTCCTCTTCCCCTGCTTTTTTTTGACGCTCTGGAGAGCTGTGGGACCAATTGGCAAATTAACTTTCAATTCAATTCAATGGCAGCATTTGAAAGATACATTAACACCTGCCCCACAGACCAATTGAAATTTTAGAGGTGAACATAGAGAAAACAGGGGTTTGACGTGACAATAAAGTTTTGGAAATACAGGGAAAGCGTTTTAATTTTAATACAAAAATTAAAATTTAATATGAGATTGAGATTTTCAGATTTTTGATAATTTTTTAGTTTGAGTAATATTTATATTCCTAAACATTAAAAGTGTTAAATTTTATTTAGAAATTAAATTCATTAAAATCCTAATAACATCTTTAACAACAATATTGTTTACAGAATTTATAATAGTTTATATCTTAACATACTTCTACAGGTGTTACAGATATTATTAGAGTTTCGGAATGCCTTTAAAATGTTTCTAAAAATAAGCAATGCAATTATTGAAGGTAAATTCGTTGTATTCTTTAAGGGATTTGAAAACTATATGGATTTTTGAACCACCTTCTATAAATTTTAAAAGGTTTTCTTAAAAAACATTGAATATTTTTTAGTCAAAGCCGTTATAAAAAATATTATCTTCCTTTAGAGGCCTGAAAATGAGATTTCATATCACAACTGCTACTATTTTATAGTTTTAAAACCCCAGAGTAAGTCACTGAAACTTTTCCCTCAGTGTATATAGAGTATTGGGGAGAAAGAGAAACCGATAACTGTATGGATAAAGAGAGGTTTAGAGCAAGCCCCGCCCCCTTAGGGACGATCCCTGTAGCCTTTTGATTTGGCTTCTGGTGAACTTGATGACTCGCGTGTGTGTGGGGATGGGGTGTGTGTGTGTGTGAAATTGAAAAGGTTAATCGAGTCAAATTTGGAATGATAGTTAACCTCTTTCTCTTTTTGTTGGCATCACTTTTCGAATCGAATGTCAATAAAGTTGGCTTTAATGCCAAATAAACAAACAAAAAGGAAATTGGATGGGATTTCCTTAATTAATTTTGATTTTTGCTATTTAGATTTGTTACCTATTTAGTTTATGTTTTATTAAAATATATATTTCTGAGTATTCAGACTGATTGCCCAACATATTCTTAAAGTACTTTCCTCCTTAGCTTATTATAGCTAAGTGACTGCAATATATAAATAATTTTCGTTCCTTCACAGTTTTTTCCCGAAAACTAATATCTTTCATCTACCATTTCCGTATGTATTGGCCGTAACTCAATTTCCCTATAGCCAGTTATTATGATGCTTGTTCCGTGGAGGCAGTCCACGCGGCTTATCAACGACGGAGGAGGCACTAAATCAACTTCTGCCTGGATGCCCCATTAACCCCGCCTCCGGCCGAACATTCCCGGCCTGGCTGATCCAAGGCACTGGCAGTTGTTACCTATCCCAGTTAACCCCCAGATGGCCCCACCTTTTATGCAATGTCACCCGGCGGAGGCAGGCAGGAACATTCTGCCGAGGCGAAAGATAAAGCCAAGCCAAATCCAGAACGAAATCCACATCACAACAATTTCCCGACGCTCTTAAGCCGTTCTGAAAACGGGCAAAAAGGAAAACCGAGCTGGGAAAAAATAAAGAACAGAATGAATAATTGCCAATATGCCACAAATTATTTCAAATGAAATGTGAGTCCCGACCACAAACGAGCTCGTAAAATATGTATTTATGATTTATAAGCACACACACACACACACAAAAATTACAAAAAAAACACAGGGAACAGGAGGCAAGAGCGAAAAAAAAGGAATACTAGATATATATTGTACAGGGCAACCTCGTAGATAAAACTTTGACAGTATCGGAGGCGTGGTCGGGGGCGTAGTTGCATTGAAATGCAGGCGAAACAGTTCGCAGTTCGCAGTCAAAAACTTGGCACAGGCCAATGAGATAGATTTTGACATGGACGGAGGCCAAGCAGGAGCCACTTAAGCAACGTCCTGCCACACTCCTTCCACCTCCATGCCTCCTCGAATCCACGGCAAACTGATCCGCTGGAGTAGATTGCCAACGTCAGTGTACGGCGGACACAAAGGTAGCAAAAACTCGGTAAGTAATGAGTCCTTTGGCGGGTAGAAGTTCCAGGAATACCCTGGGGAAGCCTCAGCTCAATTAGTGCAATTATATTGGGTTTAATTATGGGTAATAGGTAAAGGGTTTTGTTGAAAGTATTTAAAGGGGCTTAAAATCAAACAATTATAATAATAACCAAGTTAATATTAATATATTTGTTATATAATTTTTTTTCTATTAATCTTTAATAGGTAATAGGAATATCCAACTAAATATTTTGAGCTTATAAGAGTGAGAACTTATCAGTAATATAAACCAAATCCTATAAAAGTTTCTTTAGTTTTAATACAGTATAAATAATAAAAATAAGAATGTATTAATTATCTAAAAATATATATAATCAAATATTCTTCGAATTTATCCTATAAGAATTTGTATTTCTTATGCTTTTAGTCCTATTTTATTAATGACATTAAAGGATCCCACTTAGGACAGCGCAAAGAATACATGAACATCCTCTTCAATCATCTCTTGTGCTCATCATACTCCATCTCACCTTTCTAAAGGGTAACAATAACTTTAGCTAAATAGAACTGCCTGCGTTTGCGTTTCCGCTGCTCGTAGGTACTATGTGCGGCAATGTTTGCGGCACACAAAACGCAAAAAAAAAAATAGAAACGAAAATTTGAACGGCAGCCAAGGCGGGAAAGTTGGTAGGGAAAGTGGGGAAAAGGCGTCGCCCAAAACCGACAGGAGGGCAAAAAGGGACAGCGATAAAGCGGCCAGAGAGTCGAAAGTTGAAAGTCGAAAAGGCATTTGCAATAATAATAAGTTGTTTACGGCGCGTGAGCTAGCATCAAAACAAGCGCTGACATTTAGGGGCGGACACGAACATGGACACGGAGTTGGACATGGCGTAAAGGATGTGCAAGGATGTGCAGTTTACTTCCTCCCTTTCCCTCTGCCATCTTGGTTTTTCTTGCATTTTTTACTGCTAATTTTTTGCGGCGGCATTTCCGCCATCGTCGCCGTGGTGGCGCCAGCTGGCGTGGCTTTTCAGCAACTGGACAAAAAGCTTGTCGCCATTTTTATGAATGAAAAGCGTTTTCCACGCGCCTAAGCTTCAAGAGAGCGTCGTGTAACTTAAGAGAGTCCAATCTGACCAAAGAGAGCGGCCAGAGAGTGGAAAAGCGTGAACGCGAGGTTACAAGAGAGCGGCGCGAGAGCAGCAGCAGCAGCTGCAGCAGCTGATTGGTGCAAGTAGCACGTTGCTGCCGTGTTTTCTAGTTTTTAGTCACGTGCCAGGCTTCAAATCACAGGATGCAGGACTTGCTGAAGGACCTTTAAGACTGCAGGCCACGCGACGAACTTGCAACTTCGTGGCGGTTGCAACTTCGTGATTGCAATGATTGCTGCTGCTGCTGCTGGCGGGGTCATGCAACTTTAATATGTAAACAACACCTCCCCTCGTCTAGCCGTCTGTCTCTTCGCCCCCTGCTATATGCGTGTGTGTCTGTCTGTCTGGCTGAGTGTGTGCGTGTACCGGAAGCAGACATGTTGTGACACCCTTTGACTTGACCTCAGCAACAACAACAACTACAACAACTGTAACTGCAACAGTAGCAGTTACAGCAATACTTGCAACATCTGCAGCAGCTACACAAGCCAGACTAACGCCATAAACGCATGTCAATCAGCTGACATAATAGCAAAAGGAGTAAGGAAAGCGAACACTAAGAACGAATAGGAGTAGAAAAAAAAGTATTAACAAAAAAAAGAAAAATATAAATAAAAATGTACAAGAATTTACCGAAAATTTGCTTATAAAAGAGTAAAAAACCTGAAAACAAATATGACGTAAAAAGGTACAATAAATGAATATGGCAATAGTACAAAAAATACCGAAAGAGGTAGGATAAGAGTAACAATATAAACCACCAATATTATAAAAAAAAATAATGTAAATAAAAACTCTCCATAAAAAGGATTAAACATTTAAAGAGGCAAGGCAAAAGAGGCAAATATAAATGGTAAAAAAACGTATTAAAAAGTACCTTAAAGAAATAAAAAATAAAATCAAACTCAAAAGATCACAATATAAAATTTATACGAAAACAAAAAATAAAATATAATAAATACACCAAATATTTATTTTAAAAATTCCTTTAAAATAAAAACAAAAAAAATATATCCTCCTCTAACAAACAAATCTGCAACCAATTTTGTCTGCAACAACCGACAACAATTTTCGGTTATGCAAAAGAGCTACAAACATTTTTTGGTGTGACCCAGTTTAAGGCCAAAAGCAAAATGGAAGGCTCACACTCGCACAGGACTCACACACAGCCAGCACAGCACAGTTACGTGAGGTCCTGGCCGATTGCGGGTGGCTTTTGGCTAGACTAAGGCTCAACTTTATATATATATATATATGAACATATAGATTTATATATATGTATATATGTGTGTGTATGAGTGCACGAATAGGAAGTGCAGGAAGAGCTAGTAGAAGTGGCAGTGAAGCAGCTAGGAAGGCACGTAGCGCACAATTTCGTAATAACTTAATCGATGTCGTCTCTACAGTTTTTACTATCTTTTGGTTAGATTTGATGCGCCTAAATACTCTATAAAATAAATCAATTATATAGCTAAGAAATTTCCCAAAGTGATTAGTAAACAAATATGAATATATAAAATTAGACCAAGAGGTTAAGAAAATCATTTATGAAAGAAGTTAAACCTATAGTAAATAGGTAAAAATTATTATAGATATTTATCAGGTGAGAAATATATAATATTTTTTATAAGAACTTATTTTTTGAGGATAAATATTGTATTTTTAGACTTTTACTTTTGTGAAACTATACTTAATAAGTTGCTCTAACCAAGTTAGTGTATTAAGGTCTCTCCATTGCTACCAATCGACTTGAGCCGGCGTCTCCTTCATTTTTTTCCTTTTCGCCGTGTGTGCGAGAGAAGCCTATCAAGTAGGAGCTTGGCTTTGGTGGCAGGCAGGAAGTTGGCAATATATTTGACTGCTCTGCGAACGGAAGCGCAGCTAAGGCCCCTGACAATGGTGCGGTGGCTCCTTCTCAACCTCATCCCGCCCAACTCTGCAATGAGGAAAATCGGGTGGAAGGAGTAACGGCGGCGCTGAGCGGTTAACAACCGTTGAGGAAAATGTCACTTAGAGCCACTGCAGCCGGCAGAAGCACGAAAAATGGAAAAGGAAAAACCAAGAGAAGAGCGGGGAAAAGCGGGAATAGGGAAAGCCTGAACACAGGAGCAACGAGCTGGAAACAATGAAGGCAAAAGTTGTCGCTGTTCAGTGGTTTTCGGTGCGAAGTTCGGTTTGCTAGGGAACTTCTAATGAGACTGCGAGCTGCCAGGAGTCCAGATATCGGCAAGTGGCTTTCATTATTGAACTCGGACACCGGAGGATAAGAATATTTACCTTTGCCGTGTCCAAATTGCCTGGCACCAAACAAACTTGCCAGGAGAGAACACAGAGGAAGAGCGACCAGAAACTTGCAGTTGTGCAAAGAAAGTTGGAGAGGGGGAGAAGTCTAAAGGAAAAATGAAAAACCGCAGAACCAATATAAAGGTTGCAGGGACTGCACGGTGAAGAAAATGAATTTCTATTGAAAATCTATACATATTTTCTTGGAAATTTGATGAAAGGGAATACTTTGATTAATCTTATTTTAAGGTAGGTAAAACCCTTTTTTATTTAAGTTAGTTTAAAAAATAAGAAAGCAATTACCATAAATAAATTCTAAAAGTTAATCTTTCGTTTATCTAAAAATATCTCTATTCTATTTTAGATTAAGTAATATAAAAAACAATCCCAGGTAAGTGGCTTTTCTTTGTGTGTGGGCGAGCCGTGTCTGCAATTGAAATGGTCCCAAAGACACACCGAAGGCATGGCCCAAACAACAAACACATAAAGTCGATAACCCGGCCAGGATGGCGAGTGTGTGTGACGTGAATCGGAGGATATATGGCAAGGAGCTGCAGCACAGGAGCCCTGACTTTTGTGCCCGACTGTCTGACTGCATATTTGCTCGTCTGCTTTGCCTATTTTAAGGTTTTTTTTTTTTTGACAAAAGTTGCGACTTATGACTTCCCGAGCCGACAAAAAGCGAAAAGACCCCAGAAAAGTAGGGGGGAACCCCACACATATATAAAGCAGAAACTCCCACAAGTTTGGTGTTGACATTCACAGCGCTCATTAAATGTTCTTCATCTCTTTCGAAATCTTTCTTGCAACTGAAAAGTTTGCCTAAAGTTCAGTATTTACCCGAGTCATAATATTCTTATTAAGATTTAGTAAATTGAAAAGCGGCCAGCCGGGGCTTTAATCTATAGTACATATTTTAGTTATCCTCCTACACACAGGGCCTTCCTCTCTCTTTTCCCCTCTTGCTTTCCTCTTATAATAATAATAATAATAGTTTGTTGTTATTGCATAATTTTAATGTGTCGTCCTTAATTTAAATGCTTCCGCTGCACACGGAGCGAAAGCCCGAGCACGAGGCGAATCCTTGGCAACGTCACGACATGGCCTCGTCCTTTATCCTTCCACCTACCTCAGCATGGCCCCCCGTCTCCCGTCTCCCTTCTCCTTTTTATTCCGCTGTCTGCATTGTCGTGTTCCGTTTTTGGCTGCCAAAAAATTGTCTATTAGTTGGGCCAGAATGAACATTCCATAATAATGGCATATGACAAGCGCCACATGCGGCTGCAATTGAAGGAGAAAGCCGGCGGGAGGATCCTCGGATCCTTGCTCTCCGGTTAGTTACTGCATATATATGTATGTATAGGTGAGAGCTAGCCCTGGCTGCTTATTAATTTAAAATTTACGTTGCATGCATTTAGGCGCGCCGGCTTGAAATTGCACGCCCCGGAAAGTCTCTCGGTTTTAGGTGCCCAAAGGCTACACGACATTTTGATACTTCGTACAAGTTAATTAATTGTTGGCAGGACCAGAACGAGACGCTCAGTCCTCTAGTCCTTCTCTCTATATACCCACATCCATGCCATATATATTCAGTGTCACTTGTGTAAATATTCAAACCAGGAACGCCCCCCCCAAAGTTGATAGCCAACAGGAGCAGTCGGCGGCAGGATGAAGGAGCCGTGTCGGCGGTGCAGCGGGTAAAACAACAACGTGTCTAGGGCTAGAGAGCCAAAGGCGCAACAACATGACCAGAAGACCAGGACATTTGCACACATACAGTCGTGGTCAAGAAACTAAGTAGCTTTAGGGGTATATCTCTTGAGAGGTAGCGAAGGGGAGTCATGTTAAGTTAAGAGGGGTATATTTTTGAGTTAGTTTCAAAAATTCTATTCGACTTTTTTCCATTACAGAAAAGGTGCTTAAAAAAATTATTTAAAATACTTTCAAATATGTTTAAAATTTTTATAAAAACCGTAGAATAAGTTCATGTAATATTAATAAATAGGATTTCACAACTACAGTCCTAGGAAAAAGCTATTGGTTACCATTTATTATATTATATAATTTATATACAAAATTTTTCCTAATTTAAAATCAATTAAAAATCAAAAGAAATAAATGTTTAAAGTATTCACAACTGATGCTCTTATTCCTCAAGAATAACCCCTTAAATTAAAAAGCAATATTTTGACCAAAACTTTCGAATAAAAACATTGCTAAAATCTCTCTCTAAAACTTGGCCCGCACTGCTGTTATTCCGACCGCAGCTGTTCGGCTGAAAAACGAGCCCGGGTGTGCGGCATGTGTGAACTTTTTAACCAAACTCGTGCCAAAGTCAACAAAACAGCGCAACTGGAGACAGAAGGAGACCAGAGAGAGGGCGAGGGGCTAGAAAATTGGTAGGAGAAGCGCTGGGAAGCCATTGGCCAACTGGCAGGACATTAAATGCAATGCAAAAGGATGCGAAACAGAGACGAAGACGGAGAGATGGAGGCGGTCGGTCGGTGCCTGACAAACCATTCTATCAAAGCCAAGATGCGGTGGCCACAGCCTCAGGATAATCACATTCAAAAGAATATGAAGCGAGCTAAAAAAAAACATCACCGAAGATAGAGGGGGGGTATGGGTAAAAAAACAATACACCGAGAAAAATCTAGGGAGACTTACATGTAATTGTAATCACTTTTTAGAACTTAACTCTTAAGTAAGATTCGATTCTATTTCAAATCAAACATTAAGCAAAAAGAAAGAAAGGAGCTTCTCAAGAGAATTAATCTAGACATTGCAATGACAATGTGTTGTCCGCTTGTCCGTTTGTCCGTCAGTTTGCTTAACGACTAAGATCTCAAAAACTATAAAAGCTAGAGCTCTTAAATTTTGTGACAACATTTTCATAGGTTGTACACATATCAAGATTGTTTAAAAAATATAATAACCCAAATCGAAATTTTTAATTAAAATACCCCCTATTTTTCGTATTGTGTAGAAAGCAGAGTACTAGGGCAACCGCCAACGACTGTGAACGAAACAGGAAATGTTGCACGGCAAATTCAATGCGAAGAAAGGGAAGCACTGAACTTTGACTGATGGACGCACTGAGTGACTGGCTGAGAATAGGGAAGGGGATGTAGAAGGGGGCGAATCGGATTGAGAAAACGACTCGGAATGGGATTTTAAATGGGGTGTGAGGAGGGCTATATTCCGAAATATATTAAGGAATGGGTGGAAAAATGGGCAACCGTCCGGCACTTATTTTATTGACAATTTTATTTTCTTCTTCTCCGGTTTTTTTTCCGCTTGCTCTGTGCTCCATCGTCGAGATATTTCGATTTGACACTGCCGCTTGCGGCAAATTGTTGCTAACTGCCTTCCCCGTCGTCGACTGGCATAAATTAATCAGGAAATCGAACGAGGCGACGACGACGACGACGACGACAACGGTGAAGGTGAAACACGCCCCCTTTGTCTATATATCCTAGAGTCGGCGTTTTGAAAATTTGACAATTTTTAGAATTTAAAAAAGACCTGTGGCAAAAATATTTTTCATCAGCATTTGTTTCCTGATTGAATTGCGCACTAAGGGAAGCAATTCCGGCAATCCCAATCGAAGAGTTCTAATAGAGTGGCAAATCTAGTTTAGAGTGTTAACTGAAACTTTAATTGCTGCGCGTAAATGGTTTTCGCACTTTTCCAATTAACGGGAGCAGGGTTTTCCATGACTATTTGTAATGGTTTTTATGGTCGAATGCTATGAAAACGTTTTACTTTGTTAAAAAAAATTGTTGGTCTTTCTAATAATTTATTAAATTCTGAACTGAATATGTCAATGGAATCATACAAACTTAATATGACGCCAAGAAAAATATTTATAAATTATAGTCCACAAATAATACCTCTGTTTTTTATAAATAATATATGTACCTATCAAATCTCTCTTTTAATATCCAAAATATATTATAAAATCTACAAAAGTTCTTTTTCTATGTGAAAATTTATATCATGGCATCTTTGCCTTCTAACCATTCCGAAAAAAGAGCCGGCTCTTTCATAACCCTCGACACGTGATAGACAACAATCCGCCGTGCCGCTATTTGCCTTTCCCAAACCCTTTGAACTCTTTTCACCAGGCATCTATTGACTTTACCTGGACAATTTGGCGGAACAGGAGACGCTCGGCGAGAGAAATAAGCCCAGATATGCACACACACAGGCCATAATGCTCGGCGCAAACAGAAGCTCGAGCTCTCCTTGGAGCTGGCTTCATTTTCATTTGCATGACACAAGCTGGCAAACAAACAAACAAACAAACATACAAACAATAATAATAATAATAAAAGGCGAGGGACACACGAGTTTCGGGGTAAATCGAGAAATGCATATTTATTTGCTCAAAGTATATCGGGGAGAAGGAGAGTCTGGTTCCGCTTTTATCGCTAACCGGCATCGAAATGTGAGCGATATGCATGCATAGATTTTTACTTGCTTTTTGTCTACAGCTTGGCTTCTTTTAAATTGCCCTTTTTTTAAGGGTTATTATAATTTTAAAGATGAGTTTGTAATTAAATTTAAAAACTTGGATTTAGTTCTTAAGGAGGTTAAGTCCGTTTGTCCACCCATTGGGGTTTTATGGTTACTATTTTCTAGTTCTTAATTAGTTTCTTTTTATAAAATCTATTTTCTTTTAATAGATTGCTTTTTTTACTACTACACCCATAGAAATGTTATACATTTTTTTCTTCCGAAATTAAATATTACTTTGTTATTTGAGTATTATTTATAAAGTTCTTTAAAACTAGATTTGAATATAAAAAAATTTAAAAAAAACCTTTAAAGTTTCCTATTTTTTCAAGGCAATTATACAACTTTTCCCTAAAATTTCCCCTAAAGAAAAGAGTATTCCCAGCTTCGCTAACCAAAGCTCAACTTCTTCCAAACTTCTTTGATCAATTCACTCTCCGAGTTGTATTTGTTGTTCCTGCGCTTTATTTGGTTATTTGTTGCATGAGTAATGTGCCGTACCGTTCTGCAGATGCAAATGTATCTGTATCTTTAGTGCATATATAAATAGTATTTCAGTTGAACGCACAGCTAAAATAGCAAAAAATGGGAAGACAAGAACAAAAAAAAACAAAAAGAAAGAGAACGTGGAGCAACAGGGGTCGCGGAGCAGTCTTGCGTATTGTATTTCAAAAATGTTGTTAAAGATGACACAAATCATGGGAGAAACAAAAAGCCTTTCATCGCCATACGAGTGCTGTTCGAGAGACTCGAATATATAAATGAAATATACCTATCTATATGGCGTTCAAACTCTGGCCCAAAGTCGAAGTCGAAACGACGCGATGAGTGTTTCCAGACGATAGCAGCAAATGCGTTTTCAATGCATACAATTACTTCCAGCAAACTGCTTGCGAAATTAAAATTAATTTACGCCGGCACTGGGTGGAGATTCTGTGAGATTTTCTGAGGAGGCGGCTGACTGCAGACGGCAAAGTTCATTAAGTTATATATGACTTGCTAGTTGACACGAAAGCATCACAAAGGCGGCACCTATCAGGGGCGGCTGCCAGCCCTCGAGAACGTCATTAAGTAGCTAAGACAATCGTGCCAATCATTAAAAATCTTGGCCCAGCTAGAGAGTCAAACGCTTTCGAGTGTCGCCAGTCGCCGGCACTGCATTGCGGATGCCTCTATTGCCTCCCAGCCTCATCGTCATCATCACCACCACCACCAACATCATCATCATCATCATCATCATCATCATCATCTGTGCAGTTATCAACACGTACGCAGAGCCGACTTCAGATCCCGCCAGTGAGTCCGACCTGTCCAAAGCAGCCCTAACTATGCCGTTAGAAGCTGTACGCTAGACCCGAGCGCATGTTTATAGACGCCCTAGATTAGGTCTTTGTCAGCACATTTCGAGTGTGTACTGTGCGGGAGGAGGCCCAGCTCTGCTCTGGGCATATGTAGTTATAGATGAGGTTAAAATAATAGAAACTAAATTATTAAAAACTTACTTTTCTGTGGGGATTATAACACTGCTTACACAACAGCTTAGAAAATGCTTAAACTAAACACGAATCTATGCTCAACTTTTGCAACAAAAATTATTATTATACTGGTCTTAATTTTGTGATAAAAACTAAGTTTTTTAGAAAAGATCTAATTAAGCCTTCCCATCTACTTTTAAATTTGTTTAAAATTTTACATTTTAATTATTTTAACATTTATTTCCTTCGAAAACACGATGTAAACATTTAAAATAAAGGCATACATTTGGAATTAATTTATAGTTAACTATACATTTGTTATTATATTTTTACTTAAGTTAAAACAACAAAACTAAATAAATTTAAAATTTATATAGTTACCCAAAACACAAAAACAAAATTAAGATATTCTTTAATTTCCTATAAGAATAATAATATTGTAAAATAATTTTGTATAACCAGTAGTTCATTATCAAACTTTTATGGACCTACAAACAATATATTTAAATATAATACAAAAATAATAATTAAAATAGAAATATATTAAAATATTTCTGAATATCAGACGTCAAATATTCATTTTTCTACGCCTCCTCGGTTCTAATAACCTGACCCCAACTGTGGCTACGACTGTGTGCTCGAGTGGCGATAGCTGCGAAAAATCCAAAGCATAAGCTTGTGGCGCGAGTGGAAGTGGGAAGTGGAAGTGGAAGCCACTTGAGCTGTTCTGCTCTGCTGTTCCGGCCTCTGAGTTCAGCGCCAGAGCGCCGCAGCAACAACGGCATTAACAATAACACTACAACAACAGCAAGACCAACAAAAACAGCAGCGACAAATACAACTGCAGAGATGGCCAAGACAGGGATGGCCAAGACGAGCAGGGGCAAAGACGAATGCGAGATGCAGCAGTGACAGGAGCGGGGAAAAAGATGGAAAGACAGGACGAACATCTCCCTAAGCGTGGTCTTAGGCAAAGCTCGTTTTCCTTTGCGCTCAAATGGCAGCTAATTGAATTGTTTGCTTTGGCTCTGAGATCTAGGAGAAAAAATGAGAAATTTATTGACGGGTTAATATGGGGAATCACCCAAAAAAAAAAAAAAACACAAATTATGTGAGGGGAATAAAAGAGTCTAACATAACAGCAGGAAACATAAAGGTTTTTAAAATATCTGATGATGAAGTTCCCTGTAGTTTCTTTAATTTAGAAAAAAATATTTTAATCAGAAAAAAGCTACCGCCTTACTAGAAACTAACTTTGAGTTTATCATAGAATCTCCTCTTTTTTGTGGTTTTAAAATACAAACCATTTTTAAATTAAAAAAATTTTAAAACATTCCAGTCAATAGGAGAGAATGATATTGTATTTATTAAATTTATTTGAAATAATTTACAACACAGAAAATAACATAACATAAGTTTACATGCTGATTTCTTAAAGTTATAAACTAAACCTACAGATAAGATGCTACCATTTCTATTGACTCTATTTATTTATAAATTCTCTTCAATGCACTTTGGTTTGATGTATTTAATTTATAGTCTTTTAATTATGACCTACGAAATTTAAATCATTCCCAATTAAATAGAATAAACTCTCACCTATTTGCCAGAAATAAAAAAGACTATTAAATCTGGACCATTGCTTTGTGATTGACTCACGTGCCACTCATTGGCCCCCTTCTGCCCAGCTTCCCTGCTGCAATTTCCATTCGAATTGACTTTTGCTTCGTCTCGAATTCCGCCAAAGACAATTTTTTATGCGAGCAGGAAGAGCGGGGGAGGTGAGACGGATTCGGTCGTTTTTGGTGGCCCGCCGTGAGTTCTTTTAGACCCTTTGGCTTTTGCCTAATTTA
Organism: Drosophila ogumai; assembly: GCA_018904815.1. Taxonomy (NCBI): domain Eukaryota; kingdom Metazoa; phylum Arthropoda; class Insecta; order Diptera; family Drosophilidae; genus Drosophila; species Drosophila ogumai. Next base: position 12,631 of record JAEIIJ010017069.1, on the reverse strand, counting down.
CCAGCTCCATGGGGCCAACTGGCGGCGGCTGCCAAGAAGCGAAAATAAAAATTAAAAAAGAAATAAGACACACACACACACACACATTGGACACTGAAATGGCAAAAGATAACAAAAGAGCCGGGCAAAAAAAAAACATACACACACTCTCAGAGAGAGGAAGAGGGAGAGGGGCGGTATTGAAGAAGCCATTTGAAAATTTGAAAATTTTTTGGCACAGGTACAGGAAACCGCCCCCGCCCCCCCAGATAGAGGGAAGCATTGAGAAAGGCTAAAATAAAGAGACAAACCAAAGACCGCATTGACTCTTCAACTATATGGGCGAGTGTGCGGTCTGTGTGTGCGATCGTGTGTGTGAGTGTGGGTATGCGCTATAGGTTATAATATGTTAGCGTAATGCCGAGTGGCACTCTGATGATGGGCGGAGCCAACAAATTCGCTAAACAAAAACACAAAGCGGCGATATATATGTACGTGCCATATATGCTATATGGATGTACGGTCGTACGGGCACTGCGGATACTACATATAAGGGCTTCGGGTGCTCCCAAAAGGCAAAAGCGCATCTTGCCAGACACTCCTGCAATCTCTGCTTTGCAGACCTTCGTTTTTTTTTTTCGAGTGCCATCCAAATTCGGTTAATATGAATGCCGACGAGCTCTGAGTTCTCTTGCCTTTTGATTAGCCTAATGAAACTATGCGGCACGGAATGGGGGCAATCCAAGACCCGCAGTCTCTCTACAAGTCGGTACATCCCGCAATTGAGACAACGTCAAATTCAAATTTGAAGAAAAGGGAGCAAATCTCAAGCATTTGATCAATTACAATTTCCAATTTAAACAAAAGCAAACGATGCCTGCAGAAAACACAAACTGGAACCAAATCAATTCGTATGGCAATTCAAATTGAGATACAAAATTGAGTTACAAACAAATGTATATATATTCTCCAGACGTTGGGAAATTCACTTTGCACAGCAGCAGCAGGCAGCAGAGATTGCAATTTATATATGGGTTTCCTTCCAGCCTCAAAATAAATCAACAGGAGATAAGAAAGCAAAATAAAAGAAAAATCTGCAAGTCAAAACATGGATATAAATACTCTGAAAGTTAAAAAAAGGTAGCTAGATTATTGAATATTTTTAGTTAATTTGTTTGCTTACTGAGAACCTCATAAAATATGTATTGCTTTTGGTTTATGTACTTTATTTTTATTCACTTTTCAATTCATTATCTATATTTGTTCTTAACACTTCCTGCTGCTCTATTAGCAAAGGATTGCTATATATATATATATATTATTCCCTGCTAATTGACCTCCTTTATTATTAAGACCAAGTCAATTTTTCGTTCGCACACCTCCACTAATTTTCACTTAACTCGTTTTTCACTCACCTGGACTTGTCTGCCAACTGAGGCCGCCAATGAACATTTTTCTGCAACGAAACAGAAGGGGAAGTATAAGATAAATGAGGCATTAGCTGTATATATATATACATATCAGATGTGTATGCTAGAGAGGAGGAGGAGCAGTGGGAGGTAAAAAAATTAGATAAATGTTATGGCCAGGGCGGAGAACAACAAACAAACAGCGAGCTGAGCGATCTTTTATCAGAGTTACCAGCGTCCAGACACTTCCTCTACCTCGGTGAAGGTGGCTTCCATTGTCGTAGGTCTGCTTAGCGTCCATTCTACCAACCATCATCATCATTATCATCATTATCATTGTGGCCGTTATTATTATCTCAATCATCATCAGCTAAGGCAGCACTTGCAGTTCCAGTTGTGGTAGCTGCTGCCTGTTGTCTGCCTGCCGTCTTCATCATTATTTAAATCATAGAAAATAAGCCGCTTTCCCGGCATTGTTTTCATGCTGGAAATCTCACCCACTCACACCCAGGTTATCCCCGTCTCGCCTTTCCCCCCTCCCCTTAGCCATTTTCCAGCCAGCCACTGCAACGGCTTATATAACACGAGAGAAAAAGATAGTAGCTTTTGCGTTAATTAGAAGGCAATGAAAATGCCCTTAAAAATCAAATAAAAAATCAAAATAAATAAAATTAATTGAATTGCAATAAAACCTAATGAATTATGTCGAGTTTTTGTACTTAAAAAATTAGAAATAAAATATATTTGTATGGTTTTTCACATAAAACAAATTAAATGTATGAGATTTATAGGATTTCCAGCTGAAAGATAACTTAACTCGGAAAACGTTTACAGAAAATATTTTCAAGCTAAAATTATCTTTTAATCAATTTACTTAATTTTTATATACTATAAATAAATGCCTTTTTCGCTTATTCAAACAACATCAACAATTTGTATTAAAAAGGAAAAGCACTTATAAAGAACCTCTTAATATAACGAAGAAAACAAATTAATTAAGCGATCTAATCATATTAAATCATTCTCAAACGCAAACTTTCAAACTTGCTCCTTCCCTCGAAGTCAAGCTAAGCGCCAAATGGAAGTAGGCTTTTCCCCAGGGAAAGCGTATGGAAAACAAAAGGCAAAGGCTGTGCCCGAAACGAAAGTAGGCGGCGGCACGGCTATAGGAAAAGCAGTAGCGACGACGACAATGATTATGAAAACTTCAACAAACTGCAAAAGAGCGCAACAGTGGCATAAAAGGGAAGTGGACCGGGCCAAGAGGGGGTTGGGTTTGGGTTCCTGGTGGGCGGTGGGCGGTGGACGGTAGGCGTGGGGCGGTGGTTTGTTGAGGGGCGTGGCGAAATGCAGTTGGCGACACGAAAACGAATGTAAAACACACACAAAAATGCATAGAAACACAAATTGCAATGAAAGGCAGAAAAAAAGAGAGCGAAAAAGAGAGAGCAAACAACTAAATGAAAATGTTAATAAAATGTGCAACAACAAAAGCGTAAAGTAAGCTAAAAGAAAAACTAAACCAAAGAACGGAAGAAGCGTCAGCAACAGCGGGTTATAGGTGGGCGGTGGGAAATGTAGAAAATAAGGGGGTAAGAGGGCTTTCCAGGGGGCTTTCCGGGGCGAAGGTAAGCCAACATTCCGCCCTGAGCCCAGCACAGTTCCGATGAAAATAGGCCTCAAATTGCAGCTCGTCAGGAAAGCCGAAACTTTTTTTTGGACGTTAGACGACGGCAAACAATTTGTCATTAATCAATGTTTGGAATTTTCCAGTTGCTTCTTCGCCTGGCTTCGATTTGGGCCTCTATCTCTCTATCTGTATCTCTCATGCAAATAATCAATCTTCATGGAAAAGTGGAGAGAAAAATAACTGATAAATGGCAAAGAAATTTGTTAAAGGCAAGTGCTTTGCAGGTTCTTTTAAAGAAAAATTTGTGTTGGAAATTTGTTTTAAAACGATTAAATGCTTAATTTACAATGGAAATTATATTAAAAGAGCTTGGAGAAGATATAGAAATAAAGTTTTTTTAATTAAAAATTTCTAAAAAGATTTATTAACAAAGGTTTCCAATAAATACTTCTTAATTGCTTTGAGAAATAAGAACAATGAGAGCTTTCATTGAATATATTTTCTTTATAAATATATTTTCAAGTAACATTTAATCTAATTATAGGTTTTATTTAATAAAAAATAATAATAATAAATAATTTTTGAAGCCTAGTTAAGTCTTTTACTTACTTAAAATCAATAAAATATTGCCACAAAACCCTTTCATTGAAACCAAGAGCTCAAATTCGATTTCGTTGCTGAGATCATCCATCACATTTTGGTTTTCACTTTGTCAACCGTGCTTTTCCCGCCACTGAAACACCCCCTTCTTGATGACCCTCCTCCCCCAAGGATGACGCCGCCGTCTGACTGACTGATCCGTAAATATTTGTATTCATTTCATAATAATAATTCAGCAAACGCTGGCAACATTGTCTGTGGGCATGGGACGCACTGCAGGTGACCTTCGGTCGGCGCAGCATGACAGAGAGAGTCAGCAACCCCCTAGAAATCACCCCTTCTGCCCGCTTATACACCTCTGGCCAATTGCAAGTGCACCGAATAAATGCGACCTTGTTCCACACTGCGAATCTGTGGACGGAGCTCTCTGGCTTTGCATTGCTGTGTCCAGCTGTGTGACGATGCGTAATTGCAAAAACAAAATAAAAAACAGAAAAAAACATATTGTAAAAATAGTAAAAAACGAAAATAAAACAAACCACTAAGGGTGACTGGCGGGGGTAAAGTGTCAAAGTCAACGCAGTAAACGTAGTTTAAAGAGTTCAACTGGTAGCTTATGCGTGTGTGTGTGCAAATTGCACAAGATTACGCATACGCAGTGGTGTCCCTCGTCAATTGTTTTATGTTCCTTGGGCTTGGTTCATTCATTCTCCCGCGGGTGCCAGCTTTGATGACATTTGCCTTTGTAGTCAATCCATGCCAGGGATCCTCTATGTATATATATATTCCCATATCCCCAGGCTTTGCAGTTTTCGCAGCTATTTACAGATTTCCCACAAGTTCGCTCCCCCCGTCAGACAATTCATTCTTGGTGGGCGGGGTAAGCTTTGGGTGTGTGGGTGTGTGTGGCCGAGGGAGTGTGCTAAGCTCACAGTCATAAACAAGTCAACGCAACATGTCCGATTAGTAGTGCAACCACCGACTGGCATTCGTCACCCAGTGCCTAAGCCTAAGATGCAACTCTAATCTGCACTCCGAGAAATAGATCTGTGTGCATATCCTTGACAGGAATACTAAAATGGGAATGAATTGCGAGATTTTCGAGGAGATATGTCTTGAAATTGGCCACTTAAATGCTACAGATTTTATATCTTTTTAAGGGGATTAAAATGTGTAAAATTTATGGAAAACTAGAAAGTAGCTGATGTGTATTTGTTGTTTAAGTTTAGGTTAATTTATAATAGAAATTTTTAAGCCAACATTCTTATATTTTGTAAAATTAGACAAATATTTAAGAGTTTTCTTTTCGGAATTATAAATTATACAAATTTTAAGAACAAAGAAATGTAAAGAAAAAAGCTTATGAATTAATTAACCTAAAAGTAAAACTGTTTGCCGTTGCACCTTTATTATAAAAACTAAAATAAATGAGGTTACATTACATATTGAAACCAATTTAAAATCTCTTGTTTTATCTGCACTTTGAGAAATAAATATAAATAAACACTACTTTCTACAATAACATTACAAGTTTCTTTCAATATACGTTAAACATAAATGTATATAATCTCTGCAATAAGAAATCTCTCTTATATTATTAAATTTAATACCAAGCTCTTTGAAAGAAGCCCTATTTTTTGAGTGTAGCGAGCTTCTATTGGCGCTTTTTGTTCGCTGCTCTGCTCAGCTCGGTCACATTTGCTTGCATTACGAAATAATTGTAAAGCGCACGTCACTTTTCTATAGGCCTTCGTCTGTCTATCCGCTCGCTCTCTCCATATAGCCATCCCCCTGCCTCTGCCCCTGCCCCTTTTTCTCCTTAGATCCCTCCAAACAGCCTAGTGTCCCCACGCCCCGTAAGTATCCACCACTTGGGCCATTCATGCGCAAGTCGTCAGCGCCCATTCACGGTCTGTCCCAGTCACACACTCAGCGAAAAAGTGCCCTCGAAAATCATGATTAGGGGCGCTTGATTGGCGTCAGTTTGGGATCTTGACAATGTACATTGTGAAAAATATTCATCTATTACTAAGTGAAGAAAATAAACAGTGAGGGATGTCTGAAGATTTTATTAGCTGAACGTGAATTTTTAGGGACTAGTGTAAGGCAAACTTTTTGGTAGTAAGTCTAAGACATAATATTAAATTATTAAATTAATAGCCAAAAATTAATAAATAAATATTTAAAAGGGTTTCTAAAAAAACAGAAATGTTTTAGGCTAGTTTTTTTTTAAAGAAAACATGATCATTATTTTCCTTAAATTTATGTTTTACTATTAAAGGGTGTCTCTGTAATCTCTCTGCAACTTCTCAGAATTTATTCAGCTTCTTCATCGGATTTTCTTCAAGTGTCCGTCCCAGTTGAAGACCCGTACATGGAGCCGCTTCCCGGACCCGGCTTGGATAGCTGGCTTTGGCTTTACCCTGGTTTGGGCTTTATGTTTTGGCGCCCAACGCTGCCGCTGCCGCCGTTGCAGTCGCTGTCTCTGCCCTGCCTCTGCCTCTGTCGCAGTTTGGCGCTTGTTTGCCATTCAAAATCCGTTCAGACTTTGTGTGCACATCAAGTGTTGCCCTCTCGCTCCGGCATTACATTTGCATATAGTACTATCTCTGTCGGCCTTTCTTCTGCCGCCTTTCCCGCCGGGCGTCCCCCTCCCCACCACTCACTGTGCACTAGTTGACGTTTTCTATTGTGGCTTCATTGTTGAATAGAAAAAATGTGCAAAATAGTAACAAAAAAAAAGGAAAAAAAAAAAGAAAATAGCAAAACATCTACCCCTGCTTGTCTTTCACCCTCCCCCGCGCGCCCTTTCCCTTCGCTTGCCTCAGTGACACACGCATGCCTCTTGTTCGGCTTGCAACTTCCCTTAGAACTCCCCTTGGTCCCGCCTAAACAGTGATAATCAGGAAGAAAATAAAAATAAGAATTTAAATTTTCAAAATATGTGCTTTGCTTATTTATTCTTATAAATTTAATTGCAAAATATTAATAAATATTTTCCTAACTTGGACTTTAGAACTTAAGAATTTTTCCCATTATTTTTCGCTGTGCAATCGCCATCATCATCTCCGCTGCGTGGACTTGCCGCTTACATGGAAATAAAAGTGCAGATCTTGTAACTTTAGTAATTTTTCACATGACAAATTATGTGAGCAGCGACAAAGCGGGAAGTGGTGGGTGGTGGGAGGTGGCCAAAGGGAGTTGCCTGTCGAGAGGGCAACAAAGGGGCATGTATGGAGATACACACACAACTCACACACTCGGGCAGAGAGTCTATCCAAAAGGTGCCGAGTTGTGGCATTTTGAAAGCGGACAGTCCGCATTATGCAACAATGTGGCGCATGCTACTGCTAGTGAATTTATTAAATAAGTTTTAAAGTTTAAGCTTAAGGAGTTTTTTTAGAATTTTTTGACCAGAAAATAAAGCACCCAAAGCAATTTAAGCTCTTGTCTAATAAATACAAAATCTCAAGTATTCTACTTCTTCTTTAAAATATATTTAAAAATATATGGAATTCTAGCAAAAGGTAATCCTTAAAGTTCTTACTCTAAACACCCAAGTTTGATTTATTTTTCCCTCTTTTTCTTAGCAACCCTTAAGCTCCGAGAAACACTTAATTCTTTAATTCATAAATACCTGCCACACTTTCCCCAGTAACATCCACACACACAGACACAAACAACAAACTGCCCGACATCCTTAGCATCTCGTAACAGCTCCGTAATAGTTTTAACCTTTTATAAAACGATTTTTCCAAGCTGTTAAGACCCAGACTACAAACCAATGCACATTTCATTATTCAGCCCCTTGGCTCTGAGGGAGTATCCACAAAAACCTCTGGACAATTTGACTCCCGCAAAGCCCGAAAGCAAAAGAAGCGGCGACAGCAGCAGCAGCAACATACCAACAAAGGCAAATCCCTATCCCTATCCTGATGACTATCATGTGCGGCTATGGCTATCAACAACATCATCAAAATGCACCAACATCCAACAGTAGCAGCGGCAGCAACAAAAAGAATGGGAATAAGAATTTCCAGGGGAGGGGGGCGGGGAAGGAGGGGCAGAAGGGACAGAAAGACTGCAATTGCTTCGTGGTTTCAACCTTTTCAGCAGGAGATCGGAAGGCATGGGAAGAGGCTGAGGGAATAGCGGTGGTCACAAGAACTAAAAACTAAAACGCATCGAGAGAGGCAAGTCGCATGCAGACACTGGTCTTAAATGTTTAAGCTTAGTGTTGTAACTTTAATTGTTAAACTTGAAGTTTAAAAAAAAGGGATAAATATTATAAAATTAAATTAAATGAATAAGTTTTCTTTTGGCCTTTGTCGAGAGAGGAGTACACATGTCGTATACTTAATATATATGTTTGAGGTTAAAATACATTACGTATACGTAATAAATATTTAATTAGGAATTTGATTCTTTAACTTTTTAAAAATTAAACTTAATCCTATAATTAATTAAATTCAAACTTTTAAATAATTAATAATCTAGCTTTTCTTTACAACGATTCTCTAACAAATTACTTTACCTTCTTGTATGTATTTAAACTCTTCCTAACTCTTATGCTTAATTTGACACCCAAAAACAACTATTATATTTAATAAATTTTTTTTTTTTTTTCTGTGCAAAATTAGACCTGAGAAACATAGTTGTAGGAGGCCTTCATTCTGGAGCCAAAGAGTTGCGGAGCGTCGGCCCTCGGCGCATAAATATGCGGCCGACAATTGTCTGAGACATTCGAAGGCCCGGCCCGTGGTGAGTGTGTGAAAGCGACACACGGGGCACGAGGGGGTTAAGTGGGCAACGGGTGGGGCAGGGGGCCGAAATATGGTAGAGCGAGAACACGCAAAACAGAGCAGAAATATGTATGTGAGAGCAGGGCGGAGGAACGAAACCGGGCAAAGCGGTAAGCGAGCCTCAGACAAAGCCAGCCAACGGCGGCTAAAAATGTTGGCCAAGCAGCAGAGGCAAATGTTTTATGTAGCACCCACTGAGAGATAGCCAAGGGAGTAGTGCAGCAGCAGAGATACAGTGGTTGGAGATTACGCACATTTAAAAGGTAGCCACGGGAGTTGGTAGTAAAGACATCTATGTTTTTAAATAATTGCATTCCTTTAAAGTATAGTTAAAAGGTGGTAACATGAGCACAGATCTGATCTAGAACCTATTCAAATATAATCTTCTAATTAAAAAGAAATTAAGAAATACATAAATTATTATTATAAATTATTATTAAAAAGTAATATACTTCAGAGAATGAAATACTATGTACTTTGTTTATACTGAGACTAATTTATTTATAATAAAATTTCTCAATATATGTATAACCTTTAAACATTTAATAAATATTAAATATGACATACAAGCAGAGAATAATTATTTTAATAATAAACAAAATACAACCTAATTATATCCTTTATTTTCTAAACTGTAGTGTCTCTGTTTCCCCAACACTCAATTTTATAAAACAATACTTTTCATAATAAAATGCTTTTTACAAACCTAAATAATATTAAAAAATTCTATTAAAAATTATTGATTTAAAAGCTTGGATTAATTAAGCAAACAGCGCAGCCTAAGAAAGCCTTAAGTTCCAAGCTATAAAAATACACAATACCCCATTAAAATACTATGGAATAATAATACCAAAATCAAGATCTTAATGAACTTCAGTTTCTTAATGAAAAAACTTTGAATAATCTCTAAAAGAAATACTTGGATTTTCCAAACAATGAAAGTTCACAGAAACCGATTTACATATCATTCCACTGTCAAATGAGAGTGTGTGTGCCTGGGTGGGTGTGCGAGCATGTGTGTGTGTGTGTGCTTGATGGTGTGCGTAATGCGAATGTGCACGAAAAAGCGTAATAGAAAAAGAACTTTACAGTTGCATCGATTTAATCGTGCGGAAAGCTAAATATGGAGGCAAAGATAGGGGAGGAAAAACTGCGTCTGGAGCATCGGTGGGACGACGGCAAAGTGGGTGGCAGTGGGTCAACGAGGGAGCTGCGGCTGCTATGGGATTGGGGGAGGGGGGTGGCAGTGGCACAGCCTAAATTGGGATACGCTTCGTTCGCCTCGGCTCATTTAAAGCAATTCTACTGCTGCAAACACAAACACAATTACCAGTACATGCAATTTATAATGAATGCTTTAAGGGGGGGACAGCTGGGAGAGGAACGCAGGGAGCGGGGGGAACGCAGGTCCGGGAGGCCGTAACCCGCTGCACTTTGCGGTTCAAAGGATGCATTGTGGCCGCGTCTGCGATACAGATAGCAAAACTTTTGCGCTGCCTTTCCTCCGTCCGTTCCACTTGGTTCCTCTTTATTTCGCATTTCTTTCTCCCGTTTATCGTCTTATATTGCATAACATACGCCCAGATTTTAAAAGATGTGGCGTAGGGCGAGGGGCGGAGGCGCTAGAGGTGGGGGCGTGGGTCGACAAACAGGCGACCAATATCATGTTTGCTACACTGGAAAAATGTAGAGCGTATTTTAGAGAAACCTGCAGACTTAAGGCAAAATAATAACAATAATTATTGCTTGAAAAATCTTGAAAATGAATATTAAAAGTAAAGTTTATACGCAGTTATTTTTTAAAATATTTACTTTATATTTTATACAACATTTTTAAAAAATAAATGTAACACTCACAAAAATATCAATAGCAAGCTTTGTCATTGGATTTTTTTGTATTGTTATCTGAATTGTTGTAATTGGTTGTTTTTTGTAAAATAGCATTTTAATATTTGTTAACAACATATATGTACAAAAGTGCAAATTTTTATTTCTGGAACATTTTATTAGTTGATTTTTTTATTCAATTTTTTAAGAATTAATAGCAAGCCAGTTTTAATTAAATTTAACCCCCACATTAAATAAAATTTTTTTTAAGTGCAACCACCTACAACTCCCAGCCAGTAACGTCATTTTCTAATGGCGGCTTATACTTCCTAACCGAAAAGAGTTTACTTTTTATTCCGCTGCCAAAAGTTATGACTGCATTTAGCAGAGGGAAAACTTTCTTAGCCTTGCATTGATTTCAAAAGAGAAGAGAAATACACATACATGGCTTCTACTTCCCGGATAGTGTGTTGCGAGAAATGTACTTTTAGGCCAAGTATTGTGCTCGAAATACCGTCCAAATAGCCCGTCGCCCCTCACACCACTCCGCCACTCCGTTTTAATCGAACTGTTTACTTAAAAGTGCAACTAAAGCAAATGAAAAGTTTTCTTTTCCAACGTGTCAGACTCCAAGGAGATTGTAAATTGAATTTTGATAATGTCAATCCAGAGGGAAAAGGCAGAAAAGTTTTTGCCATTTCTGCGGTTTAAGTGGATAGTTTCCCAATACCATGTCCCACGACTTACATACAAAGTTATTGCAGATTTATTCTGCAAACAAAAAGAGCAAATTTACATACGCACAAAGCATGGAACATAAGCCCAAACACAACTCACGCGCCAACAAGCATTTAAATCCCATTGAGAGGCCATATTTTGCAATTTGTTAACATATTTAAAGGACTTTTATGCTTTCCATCCGGACAACTGTTGACTTTTTGCACAATCACAGGTATTCCCTGTTGTTTTGCCAATAAACGATCACCAGGAGCAATGTTAATAATTGCTAGAGATGTTGCTTTAGCTGTTATTCTGGAAAAATGAGGATTACTTAGAGGAAAATAATTTAAATTTAGTTTTAATGTCATTTAAATTTTTTCTTATATTTATTAAAGTTGAACATTTTACATATAATTATAAATTAAATATAAAGATATTTAGTCTTTAGCCTGATAATATTTTTTTTAAGCTTTGACAAATAATTTATGAAACAAAATATATGCTTTTATGTCTTATCTATTTATTTGGCCTCAACAACCATTCTCACCTTCATTTAAAATTCATGAAAATGAGTCGATTTTTGTGCAACTCTGACGAAACACTTAGCAAGCGGATGTTTTGAGGAAATTGTTTTTGCATGAGTGTTGTTTGGCCGTAAAACAGAATCCGCCCGGGAGTGATGCTAACAAACAAAGCTGGCACTTTAAGCTAATGGCTGTCCTAGAGTCAAATTGCCGCAGGCCTCATTATGCATACAAAATGAAAGCTTATTGGCCGGACGGACAAACACCCGGGACAGAAAGCACGGATACGCCAAAAACAGCAACCGGTGCATGGAATACAGACAACAGACAACGGACAACGACAATGACAGTTGCGTTTACGTTACGGACAAACAAACAAAACTACGGGCAATATGAAAGTGCGCACACAACGGCACAAAATCATTTGAAAGCAATTATATCAGGCGAATACACGACCAGGAGAAGGAGGACGAGGGGCGGCGGCACGGATCTGGCACTGGGAATGGGTCATTCCGTGCTCCAAGCACGGCGTACAATGAATCAATTTACGGTACGTAACAAAGCCGCAATTACAAGCGAGCTGGGCGAGCGACAGGGACAACAGAGACGAGAAACAAAACGACAATTATGAAAAGAGCAGCGAGTGCAATTGCAATCCCAATTCCACTGACAGTTGTCGATGCATTGCAATGCACAATTTTTGGGGGCACGCTAAATGACGCAGGGGCCTGGACCGATTTTTTTTTTCTGTTGTGTTCTGTTCCTATTTTCCTCCTTCTTTTTCTCGTTTTTCGCCTGCATTTCTTGTTGCATTCTGCCCAGAGAGTTTTTCCCGAGACCCGCGTGTCAGTTCTAATGGATAATTGTCGGACTCTCGCATGCCCGTTGCAAGGCATTCTTGGTGGCAGCGCAGCGAAAGGGTAGCTTGGGGGGAGATTAGCGATTCGAGGGGTTGGCCGAAAAACCACCCTTCGGCACTTGTTGATTCCACATTTGGGTTAAATCATTTGACACGAAGGCGGAACTAAGTCAACCTAATTAGTTTTGGAAAGGGTTTAATTTGAGGCTTGCATTTGAGACCTCGAAAGGTCAAAAGCCCATACAAATAATATAAATTAAATACCTAATATTTTATTATTA